>JBAMJV010003842.1:80000-116054 GCA_037951105.1 Echinarachnius parma | reverse complement strand
TTCAATTTATTGATTATCTATTGACATCCGAGAAGTGGTGGCCTCCTGGCACCAGCCCTTTCAATGCATTAAAAATCGATGACAAGGAAATATATACCAATAAATCGATTTTATAGGAGTATATAACAATACACAAAATTAAAATAAAATACTCAGACGGCCTGGGCCAAGTAGGAACCTATGCATTTCCATTTATTGATTATCAATTGACATCCGATAAGTGGTGGCCTCCTGGCCCCAGCCGTTTGAATGCTTTAAAAATCGATGACAAGGAAATACATGTCAATAAATCGATTTTATAGGAGTATATAACAATACACAAAATTAAATTAAAATACTCAGACGGCCTGGGCCAAGTAGGGACCTATGCATTTCCATGTATTGATTATCAATTGACATCTGAGAAGTGGTGGCCTCCTGGCCCCAGCCGTTTCAATGCTTTAAAAATCAATGACAAGGAAATATATACCAATAAATCGATTTTATAGGAGTATAAATTAGTGTTTTTCTAATTTTGCTGGCCCGAAACTAAAATCTGCTGGCCCGAAAAAAAATAAAGAAAAACGTAAGTAAAATGAAGTATGGATCACACATAGGTCCATTAGCAATGGTTGTAACATCGCGAGATTTGACGACGTGTTGAAGTAAAACTGAAAACGTTTTGTTCTTATTTATTGGTTTAAACGTTTGGTTCATGTATTTTGTTTTAACACAAACCCACGACCCCCATAGTCGAGTGGTGGGGTATTCTGCAGTTAAATAAAATACTCAGACGGCCTGGGCCAAGTAGGGACCTATGCATTTCCATTTATTGATTATCAATTGACATCCGAGAAGTGGTGGCCTCCTGGCCCCAGCCGTTTCAATGCTTTTAAAATCGATGACAAGGAAATATATACCAATAAATCAATTTTATAGGAGTATATAACAATACAAAAAATTAAATTAAATACTCAGACGGCCTGGGCCAAGTAGGGACCTATGCATTTCCATTTATTGATTATCTATTGACATCCGAGAAGTGGTGGCCTCCTGGCCCCAGCCGTTTCAATGCTTTAAAAATCGATGACAAGGAAATACATGTCAATAAATCGATTTTATAGGAGTATATAACAATACACAAAATTAAATTAAAATACTCAGACGGCCTGGGCCAAGTAGGGACCTATGCATTTCCATGTATTGATTATCAATTGACATCTGAGAAGTGGTGGCCTCCTGGCCCCAGCCGTTTCAATGCTTTAAAAATCAATGACAAGGAAATATATATACCAATAAATGTATTTTATTGGAGTATAATTAATATAGCAATACAAAACAATTAAATAAAATACTTAGACGCTTGGGGCCTATGTATTTATTGATTATTAATTGATATCAGAGAAGTGGTGGCCTCCTGGCCCCAGCCGTTTCAATGCTTTAAAAATCAATGACAAGGAAATATATAATAATAATAATAATATAGAGCATTTATAATGCGCCATGACTCTAGTGAACACTATTCTCAGGCGCAATAGAAAATAAAAAAGGAAAGTAAAGGAGAGAGAGAGAAACAGAAAGTTAGTCCCTAATCAAATGCTAATTTAAACAAAAATGTCTTTACACCTATTTTAAATGACTCAATTGAGGTGGCATTTCTAACATTAACTGGCAAAGAATTCCATAATATTGGTGCCGAATACAAAAATGACTTTTCACCTGCCAACGATTGAAGTTTTGGTACTGATAACATATTACAATTCAGGGAGCGAAGATTTCTATTTGGTACATATACACTAACCAAATCTAAAATATATTGAGGAGAACGACCATTGAGAGCTTTCCATGTCATAAGGAGTATTTTATACATAATTCTCTCTTTTACAGGTAACCAATGAAGGTCCTTCAAAATAGGAGTAATGTGAGAAAACTTAGAAATACCAGTAAGAACTCGTGCTGCAGCATTCTGAGCCTTTTGTAACTTAGCAAGTTGTGTAACTGGTGCATTATATAAGAATGAATTACCATAATCTAAACGTGATATAACATAAGAATGAATAACAGAGGCAGCTACTTCTTTTGATAATGATTTACGAATACTTCTAATATTACGGATATGATAGTACACTGAACGGCACGTTGCGTTGATGTGCGAAGACATTGACATAGTGGAATCAAATTGTACACCTAGATTTCTAACATTTGACACTGCTTGGACTTCTACGTCACCAATTTGTATTGAATTACTTTGAATCTTACCACGATGCCTTTGAGATGCAACAACTATAAATTCACTTTTATCATCATTTAACTTGAGTCTATTTACAATCATCCATCGTCTCATATCTGCTATGCAGGATTCAAGTTTTCTCTTGGCCATAACTTCACTATTGGGTTCAGAAAGTTTAAAGGATGTGTACAGCTGTATATCATCAGCATATAAATGGACATTTACATTGTGACGACGGGCTATTTCTGCAAGGGGAGTATTATAGATAGTAAAAAACAATGGTCCTAAGACTGAACCTTGGGGTACTCCGTATAGGAGCTCCTGTTCAG
Organism: Echinarachnius parma; assembly: GCA_037951105.1. Classification (NCBI taxonomy): domain Eukaryota; kingdom Metazoa; phylum Echinodermata; class Echinoidea; order Clypeasteroida; family Echinarachniidae; genus Echinarachnius; species Echinarachnius parma. Next base: position 113,516 of record JBAMJV010003842.1, on the reverse strand, counting down.
AGGAGAATGAGTCATTGACTCGGACTGATTGTTTCCTATGACACAAATATGAATTTATCCAAGATAATGCTGATCCCTCCACTCCAAGCATGTCAAATCGATGTATAAGAAGATCAATGTCAATGGTGTCAAACGCAGCTGACAGATCGAGCAATACAAGGAATACAGCGTGCTTTGAATCCATGGAGAGAAGGATATCGTTATGAACTTTAATGAGGGCGGATTCAGTGCTATGGTGCTTTCTATAAGCAGACTGAAGAGGTTCTGTTAAGCTGTTTTGATCCAGATAGGCTTGGAGGCGACTAGCGACGACTCGTTCAAGAACTTTGGACTGGAATTTCAAGTTTGAAACCGGTCGGTAGTTCTGGAAAGAATCTGGATCAAGGCTTGGTTTTTTCAAAAGTGGTTTTATGATCGCTTTCTTAAAGGATACAGGAAATAAACCGGATTCAAGGGATCGATTAACTATTAATGTAACATGTGGTACAATGACTTCAAAATGCTTCTTAAGCAGCCACGTTGGAATTGGATCGTGAGGGCTGTATGTAGATGGCGAATTCTTGATGATTCTGGCGACTTCATTCTCTGATGCTGGTTCAAAGCTGGATAAACGGCATTCAACTCGGGGTTGCTGGTCTCCGGGTGCTGGCAAATGAGCTAGTTGAGAAGCAGCTAAGTCCAATTGAGCACGAATGTCGATGATCTTTAGGAAGAAGAACTTGTTGAAAGTCTCAGCGAGATCTCTCTCATCCGAATGAGCAGGGAGAATTTACTTTTTGCCGCGATGAAGGGCATCACTGACGACCTTGTACACTTCGCTTTGATCTGAGCAGTTCTTTATTAAGTCTTCCAAATGCTTGTCCTTGGCTTTCTGTATCAATGAGAAGACAGCAAGTCTCTGTGTGACGAAGGATTCTCTGTCAACAACAAGTTTACTCTTACGCCACTTCTTCTCTAGCCTACGTCGTTGTCTTTTGGCATCAGCTATCTCATCTGCAAACCAATAAATCGATTTTATAGGAGTATATAACAATACAAAAAATTAAATAAAATACTCAGACGGCCTGGGCCAAGTAGGGACCTATGCATTTCCATTTATTGATTATCAATTGACATCCGAGAAGTGGTGGCCTCCTGGCCCCAGCCGTTTCAATGCTTTAAAAATCGATGACAAGGAAATATATACCAATAAATCGATTTTATAGGAGTATATTACAATACAAAAAAATAAAAATAAATACTCAGACGGCCTGGGGCAAGTAGGGACCTATGCATTTCCATTTATTGATTATCTATTGACATCCGAGAAGTGGTGGCCTCCTGGCCCCAGCCGTTTCAATGCTTTAAAAATCGATGCAAGGAAATATATACCAATAAATCGATTTTATAGGAAATATATATACCAATAAATGTATTTTATTGGAGTATAATTAATATAGCAATACAAAACAATTAAATAAAATACTTAGACGCTTGGGGCCTATGTATTTATTGATTATTAATTGATATCAGAGAAGTGGTGGCCTCCTGGCCCCAGCTGTTTCTTTGCCTTAAAACCAATGACAAGAAAGTACCAATAAATGTATGTTTCTATTGTTTTGATAAGTTATAATGTATTTCTTTGTATTTGACTTCCATAGTCAGTGTTATTTCCTTTCAATTCTCACTAAAAATTCAAATACTTCATTTGGAGCCCATAACCAGTGCCCCCCCCCCCCCCCCCCCAATAATTTGGAAAAAAACAATAGAAAATATATTACATAAGGGGCCATTTGTTGAAGAAAAAAAAACATAGAAATACATAAGGTGTTCCCCCCTCCCCCCCCCCCCCACCCCCCCCCCCCCCCGTCCGACTACGCGCTACGCCACTGCTCATAACAAATAAGTTAGAAGCTAAAGGCTGAATACGAATAATGAACAAGGAATAAGAAATTGCGAATATCGAATGAGGAACAAGTAACCAACTTCACATTGCGAATATCGAACAAGTAACAAGTAACAAACTTCACATTGCGAATATCGAACAAGTAACAAGTAACCAACTTCACGCCGGTAAACTACTATGCTTACCAAATATGCTGTTTTTATTGTCCTTTGAAATCCGAATCGTAACATTTGAGCTCCTTTTCTCTGGAAAAAATGAGTAGTTGCTGCACACCCTGAATCGTGGTAAGCATGTACACAAAGTATGAACCCTGATGAAGGGCCGATTTGCTCAAAATACAAATTTGCTAAATAGTCTCAGTTTAGGACTAGGAATGGTTTACATTCGGATTTTATTAATTTGAGTCTGATCATCATCGTTCATATTTGTATCATTTCGAGTTTTGATGAATTTGATCACACTTGACTTACGCCCTTCATATATCGATTATTACGTCCGAAGCGTGCACGCCCACGCCGCGCTATAAAATCCCATCGCAAAGAAGATCGGTCTCTCATAGAATAACACGTGTTTCGTCGCGGCGGCGCGCCACGGCGAGGGCAAGCTAGGCAGGCGGTGCGTGAAGCCAACACTCCGGGATCGAGAGCGCAAACGGACGCGTCTGAATACTTATGCACTAGTATTCAAGAGCAAGCTTCCTGCGCGATTTCTTGTCGTAGATGGCATCAGGTATAAGAGTCGCTGATATAGCAATTTCCTATCATCATCAAGTTCAGGTGGCGCTGTAAAGCGCTGCTGTGGTCTTCACGAGAGCACGCCATGCAACTCTGTCTTCTGCCAAGTGTGTTGCACCCTTCATTCCTTCCCCGGACACTCTCTTGATATCGTCAGTCCAAGATGTAGGTGGACGACCTCTGCCACGTTTTCCTTCAATTGCGCCTTGCAGTATTCTTTTCTCAATTCCTTCAGTTCTCCTAACCATGTGCCCGAAGTACTTTAGTTTTCGTTCCATAATTCCCCTTCTGATAATTAAGTCTGTGCCAATCTTGTTCAGAATCCATACATTTGTCTGTCTATCTTGCCAAGACACCTGTAAAAGCCTTCTGTAGCACCACATCTCAAAAGCGTCAACTCTTTTTCTGTCGTTCTTTGTCATGGCCCAAGACTCGCATCCATATGTAGCAATGGAGAATGCAGTTGCACGAAGAAGTTGAACCTTCAGATCGAGTGACAGGCCTCGGCTTCTCCAGATATGAGACATGCTCTGCACAGTTGATCTTGCTATTGCCAGTCTTCTCCTTATCTCTGTGGTGCTTCCTCCTTTGTTATTGATTATGGAACATAAGTAGTCAAACTGACTGACTACTTCAATCGCCTTTCCATCTATGGTGAAATCGTTGTTGTTGCTGTCTTTGTCGACTACCATTATTTTAGTCTTTTTAGTGTTCAATAGAAGATCTTTCTCTTCACTCGCCTTTTTAATACGGTTCAATAGGTCAATGAGCTCCTCTCTACTGCTGCAAACTAGAGTAGTGTCATCCGCATACCTCAGGTTTGTGATCTTTGTACCCCCGAATTTCACTCCTCCGTTGAAACCTTCCAGTGCCTCTCTCATGATGTCCTCAGAATATATATTAAAAAGGTTTGGAGATAATATACAGCCCTGACGTACACCTCGGCCTATTTCAAACAACTCAGTATCCCCACTACTGGTCCTCACTGTAGATTCTTGGTCCTGGTAAAGATTCTTGATCAGTCCTACTATGTGACTTGGGAATCCCATCTTTGTCATTGTATCCCACAGTTGATGGTGGCTTACACAGTCGAATGCCTTACTGTAATCTATGAAGCACATATAAAGAGGGTGTTTGAGTTCTCTGCATTTCTCGATTACATTTCTGATGTTAACAATCTGATCTCTTGTCCCCCTGCCTATAATTGCGTGTAAATGGTCCTGTCAACTGGACCAATTTACTAGTAGATGTGGTATGGATCTGATACCGAGTGCAGTGATAGCTTTTTGTAGACTTTAATCCAAGTCATTAATATGTGAATCATTGATAATATCATCCTAAAAATCACAGCCCTGATAAAATTATATATGAAAGAAATGGACTTATCTTGGGGTCACCAAATGATAGAATTTAGGAAGTTTCAATGTACGATTTTTAAGTTTGATAGTACTTACAATGTACTAACACAAATATACATGTGTGGGACTGAGCTATAACCATTTTCTTTTAAACAAATTCGGAAAACTTTATTGCATTTCTAGAGTAATATAATATTTAGAAACAAACAAATTCATACCTGCTTATGATTATTCCTTCATAATTCATGTCAAACTTTATAAATCATCTGGATGAGGAATTAAAACCCTATTCTTGCCGATACAAATCATGCCATACGAGTTTCATTGCAAGCACAGTGAATGAGTAGTATGCTTGTGTTTATAAAACGGCTCCGGTAAATTCAGTAACGTGATTGGCTAATACCGATCACGTGGGCATTGGTTACTTTTCACCAACTGCACCACCGTGCCGATACCGCGTAACCACCGTGCCGATACCGCGTAACCACCGTGCCGATACCACGCAACCATCGTGCCGAAGGTGTGCAACCCGTGACGTCACAATGCTTGTTTACATAGAATTCTACGCAGACAAATTGCGAAAGTGAAGAAAAAAAGATGTAAAATGCTTTGTTTTGTAAATTATCTGTTCTGTAGTATATAAATCGTAGCAGTTTCGTAAATTATATGGTATGTGGTTTGATATTGGTAAGTTTTGGAATGCAAATGCATACAATTCTTTGCTAATTCTCACTTTTATGGGAAAATATTCGGCAATTCCCATCAACTGAATTTGATCTGCAGAGTCAAATTCAGTGAAGCGAGTGCAGTAAGTGTTGATGATTTTTGTAAATTCCTAATAAATTCACACTCTAGAGAGTAGATCTAGGTAGTCTGGGTTACTAATTTTGGCAAGTCTGTTTTCAATAATCCAGCAAAATAAAACAATCCGTGGTTGAGCTCGATTTATAAAACAAATAATACTACGGCCTTTGTATCGTGCGTCATGTAAATTCATCGCACTCTCGGGCTATGTTAGCTGTGCATTGTGCACAACGCACAGCTAACAATAGCCCTCGCGTGCAATGCATTTACACAACGCACTCAAGACCGTGTATTATTTGTATAATATTGAGTGGGCAGCTCTGGTGCACTGCATGCACTGACATGCACTTCCTGCCTAGGCCTATGCACACACGTGGTTGGCAAAACAGCAGAAGTAGTTGTACTTTACCCTCTGAAAGTAGTTTATTGATTTAATTTATTATGCAAGTTGAAGGGAGGATGTTCATATGAGGCAACAGCAAAAAAAAACTGAAAGGGGGGGGGGGGGGGGGAGGGGGTGGGTGGCGGGGAGAACAATGCCTTGTTTATGTTTATGAACGTGAAAAGTGCGCTTTGCGATATTTGCCTCAAGAGAACTCTTGAGGCAAATGTCGGAAAGCGTTCTTATTTGAACATTTTTTACTTCTTTTTGCTTCCTTTTTAAATCACAATTCAAGTGTTTTCTGTATGGTATTAAATTTGCAAACATAGACCATTATTTTCTGCACCATGGTTTCAACATTTGATGGCCCGATCGGGCCAGCAAACATGGGTAAAATGATTTTTTTACTGGCCCGACAACAATTTTTGGTGGCCCCGGGCCATCGGGCCTGTGCTAATTTCGAGCGTATAACACTAGAAATAATCAAGAAGTGGTATTGTTTTAAACACAAATATTAAGAGAAGTCAGGGTTCACGTACCTCATTAACTAAGACAAACATTTGGCCAGAGTTGTGTCATATCAGTTTCGCCGGACCGTCAAGTGGAGCAAAGCAGTGGGTTTTTTCACAAAGTTGTTGATCACATCCGGGTTCTTTTGATACGCGTCCGTTTTACTAAAGGCCCAGTCCCATACTGACGATTTTCACGGCGATTCGCAACGATTTGACATTCGTCGAAAAAATCGCCATGGTCGTGTTGCATCGTGTTACATCGTATCGGTTCTTCCCCCAAAACCGTTGCGCATCGTGAAGAAAATCGTGAAAGTGGAGCCAAAATCGCCGTCTTCAACTGTTCAAAACAATCGCCACGCCACGACGATTTTTACCAAAAACTATTGTATTTACCGTTGCATAATCGTGTCACGTCGTTCCACATCGTTGCAATTCGTTGCGACTCGTATCGCTTCGTTGTGAAGATCGCCGCTTTCCGTTTTTGAACTGACCATAGGCATAAAGACTTACGTAATACCTATTTATCACGAGAGGGGGAGGGGGTGAATGAATAGATCATCCAATTTTTGGTGATTTTTTTTTGGTTGAATTGTATTAATGACAGATCTACGCCCATGGAACTGACTCAAACAAGTCCGATTGTTCATATGGTGCACTGCCCTATTGTTCCATAAAAAGAATGAAAGAAAATCGTCGCGACATGGCGATGGTTTTGAACAGTCCCAAAACATTCGTTGTGCTAACACGATTCATGGCGTTCTTCGCGATGCGCAACGGTTCGCAGAACGAATTTCAACGACTCGCAACGAACTACAACGACTCGCGACGACTCAAGCGATTTTCTCCACGAATGATAATTCGTTGCGAGTCGCCGTAAAAATCGCCACTATGGGACCACAACTTTTTTTCTGCCACGATTTTTCTACCGCAATGGTTAAAGACAAAAGAAGGACGAACTGACTCGTTGAACAATGATGAAGAACGAATATTCGTCTTGAGTCGCCGTACAATTCTTCCAAATTCGTTGTTAAATCGTGGCTAAATCGAGTCGATTCGTTCTAGTAAATCGTTGCGAGTCGTTGCGAGTCGCCGTGAAAATCGTCAGTATGGGACTGGGCCTTTATCTAACGCGTGAAACCGCCGTGACTTACACGTGCTGCTCACGTACGGTGTCCTTACTCACTCGCATGTTGTAATTGCGTGCAAGTGCGAACAACCTTTTCTGCTCATATTATACTGCAGAAATCAGTGCGCACAACGTGCGTTGTAAGTGCGGAGCACGTGCTTACTCGGTACAGTCCACGTGAGTTCTGCGTGCTCATTGGACAGTTGAACTGGGGAAGTGCCGAGTAAGCACGGACCACGCACTTATCACGTGCGCAGCACGCACGTGCGCTCATTGGCTGTAGAGGGCACGCGCGTCACCCGTACTGGGCGTGAATCGGTAGCCCGACCGCAGCCCGAACGCAGCGAAAGTTCCTCGTGCACTAAAAGTGCTACGGATTGTCTGCGTGCTCCCAAATCCGTACTGAGGCGGTACTCACCACGTACGGATACCCAAATTTTGCCCACGTTTTTGCAAGTAGACAGCACGCACTTGCAAGTACGGCGGGTTGTGACCACGGCTTTCCACGGGCGTCGATCTGTCATTGATACCATTCAACAGGGGGATGATCTATTCATTCACCCCCCCCCCCCCTCCCTCGTGATGAATAGGTATTACGTAAGTCTCTACACCCATGGACAGTTCAAAAACGGAAAGCGGCGATCTTCACAACGAAGCGATACGAGTCGCAACGAATTACAACGATGTGGAACGACTTGACACGAATATGCAGCGGTAAATATAATGATTTTTCGTGAAAATCGTCGTGGCGTGGCGATTGTTTTGAACAGTTGAAGACGGCGATTTTGGTTCCGCTTTCACGATTTTCTTCACGATGCGCAACGGTTTTGGGGGAAGAACCGATACGATGTAACACGATGCAACACGACCTAAGCGATTTTCTCGAAGAATGTCAAATCGTTGCGATTCGCCGTGAAAATCGTCAGTATGGGACTGGGCCTTTACATACCCTAATTATACATCAAATGTCATTGAAGGGGTCATATTATTTCATGTTCAAGTTCCTCTTTGGTGTGACCCAAGTTCCTATTTGGTGTGACTCTATCACTTGCGCGTTGTACGAGGTTCATACCAACAGAATCGTCCCTTGATAATTCAGAAGTTTTACGGGAAGACATATCACCTGTGCTTTGGAGAACAGTTTGAACTGTTTGTCAAAATTCATCATCTTAATTCATGTAAGTACAAGTTTGCTTCCATTGGATTCATGTTACGCTGTTATAGTCATATTCCTACTCATACTAGTCAAGTGTGTATAAATGAATGTGTGCTGGTTTGCATTGTATCCTATGACCGGGGGTAATATTATCATTGTAAAGCGCTTGGAGATGATTATCAATCATATTAGGCCCTATATAAATCGAAACATTATTATTATTATTAATTGTGTTTGCACAGGGAAATATATATTATTGTTTCAGAATCGGCTCGGATTCGGCAGATTTTTCACATTTATACAAATATTGTGTGGATAAATGTAATCGTTAGGACGGTTAGGATTAAAAAAACACTTTAATGGCAAATTCATTGGAAAAGGTGTATTATATTTCAAAGAAAGCAAACTTTTTAGAAGGGAGGGCCATATTATTATGGCACCCTCTTTCCACCGGCTGTCCCTCGTTCATATCATACAACGATACGGAATCGCATCGCGACAGTTACACGGAAATGCGTATTTTGTCGCCCGCCCACAGCATGCATGCAGGTGTTGCGAATGGGAGTTCGTAGTTAGCCCACGGAGCAGTATGACGTCATCGGGTTTTCGGAAGATTGTACAAAAATTGAGGCTTTACGCGTACGTTTACGGCACAGCCTGTGCATTTAAGTACAGAGCTCTATGCAGAATTTCCGCGTGCGTGTGTGAATTTTCTTGTGTTTCGTTACGTTTGAAAGACCTGACCCCCCATATAAAATTGAATAAATATAACCATTCATTTTAATTTTCAAACTTGAAGCAGGCAAAATATTTTTGTTTAGAATAAAAATCACATCTTTGCCCGTTTTCAACGCTTTAAAGAAAACAGTACACACAAATCTACGTACGGGGCCTTTTCGATTTCAATAAAAGCCCCGATACGAACGTTGGCATTTTTGTTAAAATGATCCGAAAATAAATAGACAAAATAAATAATTTTAAAAATCAGTCTTATGTATATGAGATGTCCATTATGATTACGGTAATTCAGAAAAAAAAACATTTATGACTTCGAACCAAAATACCCGTGAAAACACGTTTCAAATGTGACAATAATTGCACGAAGGTCTATGTGACAACGGGCAATATCGATGTTTTTGGTATAGTGAATTTGATCCGCGACCACGACATTACCAGTGCGATTTGTCGCAAAAATAGGCTAAATTACGCGGTAAATACACCAAAGAACAAGCACCAATGCCAAGGAGCCCGCATGCGTTGCTCCGCACACGTGAGCGATCGTTTCGAACATCAAAACTGCCGAACCGGTGCCGCAGCACTGAATTGAATTCTGTGATCATTACCTGACCGGCAATCCTCTTCCCTTTTGCGATCGCTTTGTTCTTTGCACAATTTTAACGTTGCTCGCTGCACAATCTAACATTTGTGGTAAGTTATTCTTCTTTTCAGACTACCATATTTCACATGCCTAATTATGAATAGATACACTTTCCAAAAAAGTAAAAGTTTGCTTCCTTGAAGTCGGCAAGTACCTTTTTGGAACTTTTCGCACTTTTACTACCAGTTTTTCAATGACAATTTCGAGCCGTTACAGCTTATAGTTAGGCATACACGTAATTTGTTATAATTATAGGTTTTCCCATCCATTTTCAAACTATCGTCAATTAAATTAAAACAATGCTAACTTCAATTTCGTCCTGAGAAGTCAGGAAACTGCAATAGCTACATTCGATTGCGTCATTTACCATTCGAATTTATCAATGGTCATTCAAATTTAAAATTGGCTCATTCGAATTCGTCATTTTGCAATGGAATGCGTCCCGACTGGTCATAAAACGCACAATGTGAAGTTCGAATTCGTCATTGTTCATTCGATTTCAAGACTTCATCGTTCAATTTCGTCATGTAGTGTGATTGCCCTGGTCCATATGTATTTCCCTATTGTAGCTCATCATTTCAAAATGAATAACTTAAAAAATAGGTGTTTCTAAAACCATCAAATGATCAGAAAACAATTTATTTCGATATTGCAATTCACAAAACAAAAGTACAAAAGTCTGATTGATTGATCCATGCAATAAATTTATGTTGGGAAACACATTACCATATCAAAATACAAAAACTGTTCAATAGACGATAGACTAAAATTGTATGAATTTCTGGGATACAAAACAAACATAGACATTGGGTTTAAATACAAAGGATAATGAAACCAAATACAGCATTCGATATTGTTTGACGAATTTGAACGGGAATAACGAAATTGAATGCCCAATGACGAAATTGATCATCACATTGTACACCGGCCGGAGTGATCGGACGAAATTGAATGAGCTTTGACCAAAAAATGGCTGTTTTGGGGGGGTTTGAACCCCCCCCCCCCCCCCATTTCAAATTTTAGCCGGTCTCGACCATCATTAACCTGGTCTCGGCCTCGAAAATTTGCGAAGATCCCGGTCTCGGACTCGAAAATGTTGACATTTCTTGGTCTCGGCTTCACAAATTTTCTACGGACAACCCCCCCCCCCCCCCCCCACTGAGAGGGTTCTCAACTAATGGCCTTGGTCTCGGTCTCGAAAATCTTACAAAATAAACCCCCCCCCCCCCCCCTTGAAAAAATCCTGAGTACGCCACTGGGTTCAATACTTATTTCGTAGGAGATATTTTCATTCAAATTTAATTTTAATTAAAAGAGCCACTAAAGGACTATTGGAATATATAGATCTAGTCAAGCCTACATATGTATTGAGAAATACTACAGTTTGATAAGTAAGCTTTAATTTGATACCAGTGGCGTAGAATTTTGTGTTTGTGTTGATTTTAATTGTTTAAATTCGAACTGAAGAATACATTTTCAGTCATAAAAATTAAAGTTCAATGTTTAAAGGTGCACCTGTAAAGTGTCAGATATTGCCAAAAATGAGATTTGAGACTTCAATCCTGTATCAAAATCATTGAAATATATGTCCAAATGACGTGTGAAAGTTTCATTGAAAAAGAACACTGATTTCCTGGTTAAAAAGGCGAAAATATGCGTCAGCTTTTACAACGGACGTTTATGAGGTTTATGGCCGTTAACGCTTTTGGGCTGTATGATAGATATCGTCATACTAAAGGGGCATTTGAACAAATCTAACCCTATGTTATTCCTCTCTTATCATAAGCTAAACAACACGGTAGAAGAGAAACGAGGAAGCTCCAAGTAATTTTCATGGAGTTAGACACTTTACAGGCTTCCCTTTAAGCTTTCATTTGATACCAAGATTGTATCTACCTCTAGTTTTGACAAAGATTTTTGACGTTTTAGGAAAAATTGCACATTGGGAGGCCATTACCCAGAGACTTTGTACACGTGCGCCGCTACCTGTGCCACCCTCTGGCTCCAACATTCAAATGGCTGTATCTCCAAAGAGGCATAGCTTTGAAAGTGAAACTTTGCGGACTGATAGCACTCTGATAGCTCTTTAAAATGATACCAAATGTGTTTCAGGTTTTGAAAAAAATTAAGAAAATGATAGCAAATGAACCCAAAATGTAACGGTGCCACCCTATTTGGAGGCAAGTTCATGACTAATATCCTTAGACGATCAGTAGCACTGGCGTACTTGTGGGGGAAGGCCCCCCCCCCCCAAAAAAAAAAAAAAAATAATAATAAAATTAAAAATATATACCGTAGTTGCTAGAGAACCCGGCCGGGGGGAGAACTCGGCCAAAAAATGGACAGGGCTGTCTTTGAAATTAGATTTGCCGAGAATGCACTGAACATGCGACTCGAAACTTATATCAAACGATTTATCTGCATATTGCTCATAACATACATGTATCTTGCTGTTCTGTAGTCCTCCTGGTTATCCAGAAAATCGCTTGAAAGTCAGTCTTTAAACTCCAAAATTTGTTATTTTTTATTTTGTTCACGATAATTTGAGATTTCAATTTTTATAATCTTTATTCTCGCTTTTGTAAATCTACGCTCAGTAGTTCATTTCGGTAGAAACTTACACCAACTGGACCGCAATATCGCGGTGCCTTCGCTGATAAAAAATTATCGCTCAACGGCAAAGCGGGTTTCCGCACGGCGCGATTTTATGCACGAAGGTTCAATTTATCGCAGTGCAGGAGAACCCGGCCATAAGAGGAGGGCCAAAGTCGAAAAAAGTGACTTTAGGTTGCCAGATCTCCACAACAAGTTTAAACCGATTTTAATTGCAAGTATTTTTAATGAGACAACATAATTCAGAGGTCTACCTCAACAAATTTGTTGCGAACACCTCCAAATCCAAGATGGCGTCCAAAAAAGCAGCCGTTTTGTATTGCTATAGATAATTGCCGAGATTTCCCAAACGACACCTCATATCAACATTATTCTGCAGTCATATTAAAGACAATAACATTTCCTATAATCTGATACCAAACACCGTGGAGTTCAGGATATGTAACACGGTCATTTTTAGCCCCAAACTCAAATTATAGGCATTTTTCCCCCAAAATATGAAATTATAGATTTACATAATTACGTATAAATCAATTATTGTATTAGCAGTTGAATTAATACTTTTCAGAAAACTGTCCAATTATATCAACAATACTCTCTAAAAATGTCAAGTGTGTACCATATCTGAACAAAAAGTTATAGTTCTTGGAAGTCAGCATTTGATATCGACAAAACGGGTAGTTTTGCATGAATTCTCATGCTATACAGGGTGTCTCAAAAATGTGTAATCTTAATTATAGGATTTGTATTTCAAAATGATTGTGTCAATTTCGGGACACCTTCAATTCCAGTTATGAACAAATTAAAAAAACACCATTTCTTGTAATATGATGAATATTCCACCATCATTATGTAGTCCGTGTAGATGTCGTGTCTGTCTTGTATTTGTTTAACTGCATTTATCATAAATCAAGCACTAAAAATGAACTTAATTCCACTCCACATGGAGCATTCCAGTCAGCTGCATACTGACGCGCATGCCATGCATATTGCGAATTTGAATCATACTGGGTGTCCATGATGTGTTTAAAACATTGTCAAGATCATGTTCATTATCTTGAATAAGTGTCTTACTGAAGTACACAATATGCGGGACATACTGTAATATGTGCAGAGCGTATCTAGATTCGAACACCATCTTGATCGCAAGGTATGCACCCTTCATATCTTATTACATGTACCTGGAGACCATAAAGGTCTATACAAATTGTCTGACTCAGTATTAAAACAAAACAAACTCAATTGCTAAACTAATATGTACAACACCGAAAAGCCTCAGCAAGCCGAATGTTTATTTTTTGTGCACTACACTGTACTCGTGTAACCATGGTAACAACAGCCGATTATGGACAAATATATACCAAATCAACAAATATTTATTTAAAAAACTTAAAATAGCAGATAAAGGGTGTTATTTCACATGTGATTTGTTTTCCTCCATGTTCACGCGAAAATAAGTGTGCATAATGCGGCTTGTAGTAGCCAGATATATGATTTATTGTATTTCTATTGTTGTTGTTACTATGGTTACAAATGTACACGGTGGTACAATAGAGTTATTCTACGATAAACCTAATAGCCTATTCAAAGTTTTCATCGAACCCTGAAAAAGTCTAGCTAACTGTGGTGTTCCGAATAATAATCATGTTATAAACATAATTATCCAGATATGGTCGATCCAACTGTAAAGGACGAGCGCCTCCCATTCGAATATTGCACTAAATAGTGCACTTTGCATGACGGATTTATTATTGCAGTGAAATTTCCGATACTCTATTTTTGTGTATTACAAAAAGATGGCGGCATATTTATGACATAAAAGAAGAAAACTGAAGGTTTTGCTAAAAAGGGTATACAAAATATGTCATTATTTAGGAGAATTTCTTGAATAAAATCCGTAAACAAGAATTACATTTATTGGGGCACCCTGTATAGTGTTCGAAATCGTACAAATTTGCTGTATTTGTCGATATCAAATGCTGACTTCCAGTTATTATAACTTTTTGTTCAGATACGATAAACACTTGGAATTTTCACAGAGTATTGCTGATATAACTGGACAGTTTTCTAAAAATTATTAATTCAACTCCCAGTGCAATTATTGATATATGCTGAATTATGTAAATCAATAATTTCATATTTTGGGGAAAAAAGGCCTAAAATTTGAATTTGGTGCTAAAAATGACCATGTTACATATCCTGAAACCCATTGTGTTTGGTATCAGATTATAGGAAGTTTTATTGTCTTTAATATGACTGCAAAATCATGCTTATTTCAGGTGTTGTTTGGGAAATCTCGCCAATTGTCTATAGCAAGTCAAAACGGCTACTTCTTTGGACGCCATCTTGGATTTGGAGGTGTTCGCAGCACATTTTTTGAGGTAGACCTCTGAATTAATTTGTCTCATTAAAAATACTTGCAAATAAAATTGGTTTAAACTTGTTGTGGAGATCTGGTAACCTAAGTCCTTAAGGAAGCCACTTTTTCGATGTTGGCCCTCCCCTTATATTAGATAGTGAAATCTGTTTGGTAACTGAACGTTAGGACAGTAGTGACACTGACTAGCGTTTCAGTTTCTGCAGGGTTGTGAACATGAATAAGAACATGAATAAGAACTATAAGATGGTTCCAAAATATTTATCAGTTTAATATAATGAGGTTTACTAGTGTAATTTTTTTTTCGAACTCAGTCTTAGATTTGATCGATGAAAATATGTTTCAGCGGCCAAATTTCGAATATAATTTTAAAAGAAGTAACACAACAACATTTGCATGTTTATCTTAAAAACAAAGTGAAAAACGCATAAATTGCACTTGGACACAAGTTAGCATCATTTGAAAAGAACAAATTCCCGATGGAAAAATAAACGATTAACACTTGGATTTGTTCACTTTTTATACATTTCTTGTCTTTTTTTTGTCGCAGGAGGCAATATAATTCAGATAAAAAAAGCAAATGAGGCTCTAGAAACAACAATAATCATCAATTGTCTTCACACTTTGACTACTTTCCTGTAAGTGGCAATGACAATGACAATGACAATGACAATGACAATGACAATGACAATGACAATGAATTTTATTCTCAATAACGGCCCCTCCCGGGGGCATGGGAGAAATACAACAAGTGTATATATACATATATAAACATGATAAAAAACAAACAAAATCTTTGGCAACAACTTTTAACTAGCACACACTAAGAAAACTTAGCCATAATAATACTGCAAAACAATTATGTTTCGTCTGTGTTTATACCGAGTTGTGCGTGCATGAAGAAATAGTGTTTGAGTGTTAATTCCCCTGTTTTATTATCCCTCAAGTGTCAGTCATAATGTCATGAATGTATTTGTCCAAATTTGAGCCATTTCATATTGAACTGAGCCTCTTACTATCATCAGACGAAGTAATGTGCAAGTGCAAGAATCTTCAGGATTGAAGGTTGTAGAAGATAAGACATGATATCAACAATTGCTTTTTAACAAAATACACAAAGTACATCAACACATAGTAGTTTTGAAACAAAGATGTGACTATGATCCCAGGCAAAATTTAGTTCTACATTTCCTCATTTGTATTTCCTTTCCTTCTGTTTTCCTTTTAGTCTTGACTCTTGGTGCATATCAAAACAAAAATGGCACAGAACCTGCCAGCACAGGACCTACCAGAACAGCTAGACCTGTCAGCACAGACAACTACAAAGACACACAGGGAATTTGTGTCGGGGCCGATGGCAAACAAGCCCGTCACAGATTTGCCTGGTGTGGGTCCTGTGATTGGTGGAAACCTTAACAAGAAAGAATTCAATAGGGTATGTAATTGCAAGTTGTTGACCTACATCCAAATTAAAACATTGCATTAATGCAGCTTTGATAAGGCTGACCTAGAAAGGATTGGGTAATTTGTATGATATGTAGTTGATGAAAATGTTATGTCATCAATTATAATTATGAAAAATGAAATATAAGATAAATACATTCTTCAAAACTTCATCTTGATACAATCTGTATAAGAACTATCAATAAAATACAATATCTTGAGTTAGGAGCTATATTTGTCCGGCAAATTACAAAAAATGCTTTATTGTTTTTTTTTGTCATGAACTCTTCAAGTCTCTAAAATAATGGTTGCCCAGTCAGCCGAATGACATGCCGAATTGCTTTAATAATTGCTCAGTGCATTTATACGCAGATGATACGGTGTTATACTATTCAAATAAAAACCCACAAACTATTGAACATGTATTAAATGTTGAATTACAGGGCTTGTGCCGAAAGGATGGGTAGCGTCGCGTCGTGTCGCGTTGACTGGAACGCGAGCATTCGTCCAAAGCCCCCTCCCCCCGGTTTTGCCAAAAGGGTGCGTTGGGAGCGTGCCGGCTTTCAAATACTTCTTTTGTTAATAACAACAATAATTATAATAAGAAGAACAACATAATAATATCTGAAATTACACAGGAGGAAGAACGAAAAGAAGATTAAGAGGATGGAGAGGAAAGAGAAGAAAAGAAGAAAGAAAACGATGAAGAAGATGAAGAAAAAGAAGAAAGAGAGGAAAAAAGATGGAGAAGCAGAACTATCCATTTATCGTATTATTATTGCGAGTTACTTTGAGTTGCTTGAACTATTTTTTGTATTATTGAACATATTAAGGAAATTCTGTTTCCTCTTAACTGTAAAATTCACACAAACTAAATCTAACACAAAAAGGAGGTCACCCCTGAACCAACAACAGCCCGGTAATAAAATCACTACAGCTGGCCACCTCACCGTGTACTGCTAGGCATGCACCGTGGGCCGCCCGCGCATATCTTTTTACTCTGTAGTTCCGTCCTTTTCGCCCAAAGCGTGCTAGCTGTATGCGATACAATTTCTACGCATCAAAAGCCTAGATGACTGTGAGAGTATTGCATCTACGCCTAGATGAACATTCCTAGTCTCATCATCGTGGTCGTAGTCCGCATCGAGATCGGCCACTAATTAATGGTCACCCTCGCCCTTGGACTTGTCTTACTAGATCGATTTCGCAGAGTCGCACAATTTGATGCATATAAATTGTATCGCTTAAAGGAGAATTCCGGACGATTAAAAAAAAAAGTATATTGGAAACAAATCCAGGGATGTGCTTGAATATTTTCAGGATTTGACTCACTTTGGTTGATTTCTATGAGATTTTTGTAATGTCATTAACTCTGAGGAAATAATTAAATTTACCGCACACAATCATGAGACCCTTACGTAGCACCCTCACTTTGCTCAATTTCTTGAGTAGGCTTGAATCCGGTGCCACTGCATTGTGATCACTGCATGTGTCATTCATAATAGCCGGTCATGCAGAGCCAGCAAATTCAATAACCACGTTTACAGAACTTCGTGTCTATTCAAATTCCAATGAAAGCCAAACGTGTTACAATATCGGGCAGGCAAGTATTTTCAAACGGTTCAACAATGCACTAATGCTCAAAGGCACGGTCAGTGGCGCAGCGTGGACTAAACTATTCATGATCGAGCATTGTATTGGTCCGATCAAAAGAACACATTCGCTGCTATACAAATAATACACGGTCTTGAGTGCGTTGTGTAAATGCATTGCACTCGAGGCTATGTTAGCTGTAGGCCGGGCCTAGCCTAGCTAGCTAGCTAGCTAGCGAAGTGCGCGCTACGCACGCGGCGCTATATCAAATACCTCATTTGTATCGTACCGGGTACGGTACCCTGAGACCGCGGCATCCCGCGGCGGAACGATATCGTTCCCCCGCGGTAAGACCATGAATGTACATTCCCGTCCTCCTGCAGGGGATCGGGGAAAACAAATCGTTCTCAATCGTTCTGCGGTATCCCGCACCCCGCCGATCGGCCAGGCTCGGGCCCAAGCGGGATCCTGCGGTAGGACGACAGTGATAGATTTGACGCCACCCCTTACATACATTGTGTTTGCGCAGCTGCGATAAATCCACGCAATCTCCATAGGAAAACCATAGGTTTTCATTATCTCACGAACAAATTATTTTGAGTAGCGCCCTCTATACCAAAACTCAACTATCCCTTTAATAAGTACTAAATGTAATAAGCGTAGTACATTGAATTTGCATATATACGATACAACGATTGAACAAGTCCAACATTTTAAATACTTGGGAGTATTTATTGATTCACAATTGAAATGGACAGTAGACATTGACTATTTATGTAAACAGATTATAGACCGGCAGCCCAGATGTCTTTTGTGCATCGAAAAGCGTACTGATTGTTGAACATATGAATATTTAGGGGAGAATGTAACAAATCCAATAATATGAGTCTTGTATCCGTGGATAAAGGGGTCCTTTGCGCCTCCAAAAGTTGGCCCCTGGGGATTGTCCGATGCTTCTATTTTGTGCGCTTGTACCGTGTTAATCGTCACTCATGACTCGCCGCGGCGGGGTAAGCGCATCGTAGACAATGGAGAAATCACTGATGCATGTTACCTTTTTCGAACATTTTACGATGCCTGTTTTGAAAGACAAAATACACGTTGATGCATTGGGGATTATATCCAAAACCTCTTGCAACATTACAAATATGTCTTACAGATTACAGAATACATATTGATAGCACGTTTGAAAATGCCAAAGGCCATATAAATACATTTTAATGAACCCATCACCAAAACAAGATCAAACAGGGCTTCCACTTACCAATTAATTTTATGACATTACATAAACACCCGTCTAGAAAATAATCGAATGCAGAGGAACTAATATGAGCGCATGTCATAGCGACAGGGCACACACAAACACACACACACACACATTCACCTATCGAGGTCGCCTCCTTTTGCGTTATAAGCCGATTTGAGATCATGCGAGAGAATGTCTTTTGTCCTCTACATGCAGCTTTGGCGCCAATACACACATAAAACTGACCTTTACGAGTTTGTGCAGCGATCGTGTCCGTCTCTTCTGGGTTCATTTATAACATTTACGTACGGACATACAATTTCTGAAAGTGGAAGCTAATTTTTTTAAAGACAACTTTAACGAGTCGATCTTCAACATTCAGAGGCATCTGTAGGGTAATTCAACGGATGACATTTGTATCCAATATGTATTCTGTACTCTGTAAGACATATTTGTTAAGTTGCAAGAGGTTTTGGATATAATCCCCAATGCATCAACGTGTATTTTGTCTTTCAAAACAGACATCGTAAAATGTTCGAAAAAGGTAACATGCATCAGTGATTTCTCCATTGTCTACGATGCGCTTACCCCGCCGCGGCGAGTCGTGATCGACGATTAACACGGTACAATCGCACACAATAGAAGCATCGGACAATCCCCAGGGGCCAACTTTTGGAGGCGCAAAAGACCCCTTTATCCACGGATACACCCATGGAGACTCATATTATTGGATTTGTTACATTCTCCTCTAAATATTCATATGTTCAACAATCAGTACGCTTAAATTCGATGCACAAAAGACCTCTGGGCTGCCGGTCTACTAGCGTGCCCGGGGTTTTATGACGGTGGTAGGGGACAAAAATAGTTTTTAACCGAATGACACCTAAAGTCAACGGGCATTGGTAGGCACGTAGAAAACTTGGTGAGCACTTTACTCTTAGAGAAGGGTGGGGAGTAGGGGCCCACTATTAAGTCCTGCCGGGGCCCAGGGGGCAGAGCCCCCGTTAGCTTTTCTGTTTTAGCTGTATAGAAATGTTTAGATTATTAAATTCACATTGCAAGCACCCTCCCTGAATGGAATCAGTCAAGATATTGAATGGAATCACATTGCCAGTAATCTCAATAGTGGTGCAGTGGGCAGAGCCGCCGGGAGCTTTAGGATTTTCGATATAGAGAAATAGAGATGTTGTTCATAATTATGTAAATACGTAGAACAATCAGCTAATAATGAGTAAGTTATGTATAGTAAGCTAAATTTTAGTGGGCATAGCAAGAAATCCTGGATAAGTGTGTTCAGGGGACTGGGTCAGATGGCCTTAATGGGGGTCCAGGGTGCACAGCCACCGAAAGATTTTGGATTTGGGCAGTTAAGCACTCTCAAGATGTGGTTTAAAGAAAACTATATATTGTATCAACTTTCACATAATGAATGAGAGGGGGCAATGTCCCTTTGAACGTTTCATGTTATTTATAAAATATTATGTTATTTATATTTGTGAACCCAAAATACTAATATAGGCCATCCCCCGTAGCTCAATATTGGTGGATATGTCCCCAATCCACCCCCCCCCCTCCCCCCCCCCCCTCCCCCCCCCCCCCCCCCCCCCCCCCCCCCCCCCCCCCCCCCCCCCCCGTGATCGACGCCCATGGTTACATTGTCCGAATATTACCTTATTTTGCCCGAATTTGACATGTTTAGCTCGAATATGGCCGTTTTGAAAACTCCCGGGGATGTGTTTTTTATCTTTGCTGTTCAATTAGTTTGTCCAATATAGTTGATTTCCAAATCTTTCCCAGTACTGCTCTTTGGCATTAAATTAGAGTGCATACGTACATGTTCACATTTGCTTTATTTGTATTTCATGCTTGATTATGTACATGTGACTTGGAGCATTTATTTTGAGTATGCATTGATTTTTAAATTGCCTGCATATTACATCAGCCCATGGAATTTAAAGAAAATCTTTACATTTGTGATGCTGGCCATGAAATAGAAATGACAGACATTGATAAGTAATTTCAAGTGATTGGTATGAAGCGGAGATTTGTATTCCTTGTTTTTACTTGTTGTTGAGAAATAAAACTGAAAATAATGACAGAGTCAACTCAATTATTCTGCCGCATTGTGTTCATCATTACTTCATGCTTTTTTGTTCTTGTTGAGGTCCTCCATGTACATTTCAATATAATGTGAAAGTTGTGCCTTTCAAAACGCACGGTTATCTGCAAGTGCAATTATATATAGGC
Organism: Echinarachnius parma; assembly: GCA_037951105.1. Taxonomy (NCBI): domain Eukaryota; kingdom Metazoa; phylum Echinodermata; class Echinoidea; order Clypeasteroida; family Echinarachniidae; genus Echinarachnius; species Echinarachnius parma. The sequence goes on along the minus strand of JBAMJV010003842.1, from coordinate 92,662 downwards.
AATTTAACAATCTATTTCCTTGTAGACACTCCAACTCATAAATAGATGTTATCAATATTAATACAATATTTGAGCAACTGGAGTACTCCCAACTTCCCAAGTAAAATACTTATGCATTTTCAAACAAAATTAATTTTGAAACATTTGCGACATTCAGCAAACAATATTGTATTTGAGAGAGTTTTGTCGATCACTTGAATAAATTTACGTTGGTTCTTTGTACTAGTATTCTTCTTAAAAAGAGGTACTGTATACGCCAATATTGTTCGCGTACAGATATTTTCGCGAATGAGAGGGTAACATACATTTTCGCGCGTTGTTGATTTCGCGATCGGCATGTCACGCCGCTTGGAAAAAAAGTTCACTCAAAAGTAGTGACAAAAATGTAACCCATTCATGACAATAAATCTAAAATACAGCAAATTCGTAAATCAATTACAGTTTTAGCATATCTGACATGATTTTTACGGAAATATGGTAACATACTGTTCTGATTTACCTCGTTTATGAAATATCCGACGAAAATAGGACATGGCTTCAATGGCTTCAATGGCTTCAATTGTTCAGTGGCAGATCGTTTCTTCATCACACTTCGGCAAATTTGATAGTCATAGCGCCGCTATGTTTTGATATTTTCTGCCAACTAGCGTCATTCGTTTACAACTTGCCAATTGTGTACATGCAATGCGATGACTCCGATACAATTTCATTTTCTATTCGTATTACGTAAGTTCAACTTCATGTGCAAGCGCAGCAGCGAAAAAACGCATATACAGGGCGTATACAAAAAAGCGTTACGCTTTTGAAAAATCTGTCAAAACTACATTTCAAAATATTTTGAAGATTTGTTCATGTCGATATATGCCCAATGGTCTCATCTATCAAGTGCCACTAACAAAGCAAATTTTCATTCACGCTTGGGCGAACCCTGACTGTTTTTGTCCAGAGTGTGAAAAATGACTTGCGCCAAATTGAAAGAAGAGGGAAAATTAAACCAGCAGTCCGAATAAGTACTCCCATTCAAATAAATTGCTCTTCTCCAGATAATTCCTAGACTAGCATAACCAGTGGGTACCAGTGGCGTACCCAGGATTTTTCAAGGGGGGGGGGGGGGGGGGGTTCAGAAACAAATTTCTTTCAGCGGGATGGGGGGGGGGGGGTGGAGTCGTAGAAAATGTTCAAAGCCGAGACGAAGTACCTGCAAAATTGTCAAGACCAAGACCAGGTCCGATGCACAATTTTCAAGGCCGATACCAAGACCCAGTGGTTAAGAATCCGGTAAGCGGGAGAGGGGGGTGGGGGGTATAGTCGTAGACAATTTTCGCAGCCGAGACTGCGAATTTTCGACATTTTCAAGACCGTGGCCAGGTCCGGTCCACAATTTTCGAGACCAAGACCAAGACCAAGACCCAGTGGTTGAGAATCCGGTAAGCAGGGGGGGAGGGGGGTGGGGGATGGGGGATGGGGGGACCTGTGGTAGTCGTAGAAAATGTTCGCAGGCGAGACCGCGAATTTTTGGAATTTTCGAGACCGAGGCGAGGTCCGGCCACAAGACCAAGTGGTTGAGAATCCTGTAAGCGAGGGCGGGGGGGGGGGGGGGGGGGGTGGTCGTGGAAAATTTGACATTTTCGAGGCCGGGACCACAGTTTTTCACACTTTTCGAGGTCGAGACAGACCATCGAAAATGACGGTCGAGACCATTGACATTTGGTCTCGAGAACCGTTAAAATTTGAAATGGGGAGGGGGGGGGTTAAACCCCCCAAAATTGTTTGGTCTAAGGGGGGTGACCCCTCCCCCCTGGGTACGCCTATGATCATAACATAATCCTAAATTTATGCAAAGGAGCAATTTGTTTGAATGGTAGTACTTATACGGACTGGTGGTTTAATTTTCCCTCTTCTTTCAATTTGGCGCAAGTCATTTTTCACACTCTGGACAAAAACAGTCAGTGTTCGCCCAAGCGTGAACGAAAATTTGTTTTGTTAGTGGCACTTGATAGATGAGACGATTGAGCATCTATCGACATGAAAAAATCTTCAAAATATTTTGAAATGTAATTTTGACAGATTTTTCAAAAGTGTAACGCTTTTTTTGATACGCCCTGTATAAGTGTATACAGGGTGCAGTGCATGCAACAATCGATCCGATGCGAATCTGACCTCGCGCGTTTTCTCTTTATTGTTCCCAAATTCCTTGCAGTCACATAAGTAGAGGAAATAGATTGAGGTGAAGTACTAGTTCAGGTTAGATCTAGATAAATTGAGCAATCAAAGATCAACGAATAAGTACCGTGGGAGTGGAAACCGACACATAAAGTTTATTTTTATAATTGCCCTCACTGTTCCGCCCCTCCCCCCCCCCCCCCGCCCCCCCCCTCCCCCAGCAAAAGGTGTTTATTAGCTGATCAAGTCACGAATATAATGTTCATGCCGTCTCAAGAAGGTACATTTGATCAAGGATTAATTCAACCGTCGTATTTAATTTCCTTTATCATGTTTATAAGTAATGTCCTGATTGAAGCCATAGAAAATATATAATGTGTTTTTCTACATACTTGGACAAACCATCAATTTAATTAAATATGTCTGCGACCATGTATCATCTGAAACCCTGCAAAGAGTCATAATTGAGCACGACTTATTTATGGTTGTCTGAATGATTTACCATTTTTAGAATTGTGTTTGCGCGAAATATTTGTCGATTTTACTTGCCCCTATAGAACCCCTGCATGCAGGATTCCCGAAGTGAGGTATATAAAAAGCGAATATTAGTATTCGCTTGTTTAGATGTTGTAAAACTGTTGTTAAACTTTCAAAGAAAATAAACAGGCTGTAGGAAGTATCCTTTACAAAAGAAGACTGAGGCAGAATCCGATCGAAGTGTTTGCAAAAAAATGAGATAAAAAACAAAACCACAACTGAGAGAATACTGCACAAATAAAAAAAAATAATAATAAGTCACATCATGAAAATAACAAGATGACTTACACTACAACCAAATGAAAAGTATGATGAAATAGCATAACAAAGTGGGATAACGATAAAAATGTTTTATATATACATTATATCACATATATATGAATAAGTTTAAACCTTCTGGGACTGTCTCCCCCGGAAAGCATGGCCTTCGCCTTCCACCACACATGATCGCCGAGATCATCCCTCTCGTGATCGAGCTCCTTGAGATTGAACTCGGCCTCGAATGCATAGTACGTAGTAAGCGTCGAAGAAAAATGTCTTTGTCGGGAACGAAGCTCTTGCAATTGCCAAACAGGGAGGACGTCGACACGTCCACATCATCACCCTCGCCTGATCACGATTCTCCTAGCTAGCTTTCGAGTCAGCCATATTGTTTTGAGAGCGTCAACAGATCAAGTGAAGATCTTTGATCTTTGAACACAATTTTTCAATTCAATTTCAATTTATGCAACCAAATCATTAAAAATCAAATAAAATGTTTATACATGAATGCTATTGTACAATGTAAAATACAATGAATGGTTAGGGACACCTTGGAAGCATAGCTTGTAATAGGGCCCTTTTACATATCAATACATAACAATATATTACATACATGTAGACATTGATGGAAATAAATATTCATACATACAAACTACATTCGTGAGCCCACCCTACCCGCCCCCAACTCGCATCTCATACCATGTCGCAGCAGATTTTGAAGAGAAAGGAAAGAAAGTAAAACAGAGGAGAAAATACAGAAGAACATGTACATAAAAATTCAGTCTACTCAATTTGATATTAAAGTTGTAAATAATACACTTTTACACAATTTCTTAAATCTTGTCAAAGTTGTACTGGATCTTATATTAGAGCTGAGATTATTCCATTTGCTTATTCCCACATTTTGAAATGAATTCAGAGCATGAGTTGTACGTACAGGAGGCTTATGTAATAACATACTTTGCTGTGTAATGTGGGGATGAACAGATGAATTAATTGCAAACAAAGTTTTAAATATGTGCGGAAGATGACCAGTATGGAAATTGTACATGAATATGAGGGTGTTAAGCGTTATAAGTTGCTGTATTGGAAGAAATTTCATATTTAACAGATTAATAAAATACATATTTTATTTTCGCTATAAATTGTCATGGGGAGGTGGGAGGTTTATGTGCTGTGCTCCATTGACAACATTACGGAACGGTCCAGTGGGGTAGCGACGGGGGGCATAGGGGGGCACGTGCCCCCCCCCCCCCCAAAAAAAAAAAAAAAAAAATGTAAAGAAAAATACAACAATTGGAAACATAAGGGGATTTTTTTGGAAAAAACCCTACAAAATACATAAGGTGTGTCCCCCTCCCCCCCCCCCCCCCCCCCCCCCTCCTTACCCAAATCAGTCCGACCTTGCAACGCCACTGTAACTATCTTACCACAGGGCCTATACGTCGTTGACAAATAACAAAATCAAACCAATTCTATTTTTATTTTAGCAATGAATGGTTACCGCTTGACAAGTGTATGTGACGTAATCCATTGATCGCATTACGTAACGGTCTGACCCTAAGGCCTATACGTCTTTGACCCCAAAACAATCATACTATTTCTATTTTATTTGATTTTATTTTAGCAATGAATGGCTATGTATATTGACCATTGTATGTGATGTGATCCATTTACCACATTATTAAACGGTCCTACCGGTCTAGCGGTCTTCTTCGCGAATACCATTTTCAGTTGGTTATCTCTATTATTGACGAATCAATTCGTTTTCGCTTTACATTATATATTCTTTCCCCGCAGATACCATTTAATTTCATATTTTGTTCAGTGTTTATTTTGAGGTCATTCAAAAGTGTCGTTATAGCAGAAGATAGCTGAAAAGGTGTAACATGTTATTGGAGTTTATAGTTTTGCACAATGTACACTCAATTTTACAGTCTAATATGAAGACCACTAAATTCGTATTTTTATTGAAAATGGACATGTACAGAAGATTTTGTTTCGAATTCTATATTCATGATGAGTGATATACATTTTTATAAAAGTCAGTGTGTTTTAGTAAAGAACAGATGAATAATAAATAATAATAATGATCCTTATAACGTTTTAAAGGGATCTAGTAACTTTGTTGAGATGTGCAAAAACTGATGAATGGTTGATGCAATGTATACTGTTGTTATCTCATATGTCCTCAGGGTATTGTGTGAAAATTTCAGGTCAAATGGACAATGTATGGCCAAGTAATGAGCGAAAATGCAAAGTGATATTGGGTGATATTCACCAACTCACTGCATTCACTTTGTACAGGGATGAAAATCTCGCCCGGAGATTTTCTTATCTAAATACTTCAATCATACATATCTTTGTAATGAAAGGGAAATTTGAAAAACCGAAAGCTGTCCCATGATGTTATTGTTAATACGAATACAACAAGGTATAAAGGAACCGCTAGAATTACAATTTTATTTTGAGGATTTGGACAATGTTACTAAGTCCCTTTAATAACCCAGGGTAGTCACTTCAGTGACAAACACTGCTCTTCAAGCGGGCCCTGCATAACATAGATGTTACTATTACCCTAATCCACTCTATGGTATGCCGAGCGTCTGGCTAGAATGCAGTATAGGTTCATTTTTATAATGGTCTTTGGTATATGACCCGGCCAGGGTTCGAACCCACGTCCTCCCGTGCATGAGACAGACGCTCTACCATTGAGCCATATGCCTGGTAATAAGGAAATATATTGTGCATGAAATATGTGTAAAAATATGTCTTTATAAGCAGGTTCATTTGCACATAAACCGCTTTCAAGGGAGTCAAGAATAGTGGTCTTTGTATGTATACAAGTCATTTTTAGTAGGTTTCAACCATCTATAGCTGGTGGCTGAATATCAAGACTAGGCCTATTACAATAATATTGTATTGCATTGTTTCAATTGTTCAGAGCGGTCAACCTAGCAAAATATTAATAACATACTTGAGTGCTGGTCGAGGTTTGTAAATTTGTCCAAAATGTGCAATTCAGCCTTGAAGATGAAGTAATATTGTTGAAATCAAATGAAAGCTTTATCTTTACAGTAACATGATTAATTCTTTACTGGTTTTGAATAGCTGTGCTATCTGTCTTTTGTCGGGTACGGAAAGATATCAGAGCCCGGAGTAAGATTCCCGTATGCCCCATAATTATGAGGACAAAATAATGTATACTTGGAGGGGAATCAATCATAATTTTAGAAGCCCTTAATAAATGTACTTCCACCTGGTTTAAAAACCAAGGGAAAACATCGCAACAAACATTTTCCAAAAAGCAATCAATACTCAACTATATCTTCAAAACGGATCAATGCAGATGGACACAAAAAAAGAGATCAAAAAAGAGATCGAAAAAGGGTAAATGAAACTTAAAGGGATCAAGTAACTTTGTTGACAAGTGCAAAAAGTGATGTGTGGTTAATAAAATGTGTATTGGTGTGATCTTATATGTCCAGAAATGAATGTGAGACAATTTCACGTTGATTGGATGTTATTTGGCCGAGAAATGAGCGAAAATGCAAAGTGATATTCACTAACTCACTGCACTTACTTTGTAGTTTGTACACGGCTTAAACTGTCCCTACTAGACAGATAAATAACATCCGAACAATTCAATCGTAAATATCTTTTGAAAAACCGAAACTTGTCCCATGCCTTTAATTGTTCATATGAATACAACAAGGTGTGAGAGAACCACTCGAGATCCAAGTAAGTTTCGAGGATTTGGAAAATGATCCCTTTAACGTAATGATACGTAATGACGTAATGATTATTACAATACACGTTGACGTCTAAAGTGAAGCAGCAATGACAAAATACAAAATGTAATGACAAGTGTTTCTGCTTGGATAAAACAATTTCGGCATCCAGTGCAAATCTGATTCATCATGGAATCGGAAGATCATGGAATACAATACTATGTACACATAACTTTACTATACATTATGATTGAAAATTAGGAAATTGTGATTTTACATGGAAATGAGGAATGCAGTAATTATGTTTTAAATGGGAATAAATCTGAAAAAAGTGTTACATTTTGGTCTGTCCTCGTTACACCATAATGTACACGGTGGAGGTAGAATCCATAATAACATGCAATAATAGAGTTCAATTATTCAGTGGGGTTTTCTCATTACGAGATACTTTGATGATTACGACATGATATTGCTATCGAGATTATTCGTTAAATTCTCGTTTCTCGTTTTCTCATCGCATCTAGCTACTAGCAAGTCGATCACGTCGACTTAATCTGAACAGGACGATGCTTGCATTATCATTAATTACACAACTGCAACGATGATATATATATCAAATGTAATGTAAACTGTGTTCTTTTATGATTAAAAAAAAAAACAATTTAAAAACAAGCATAAATTATATCTTTGTATAAACAATATATTTTCAGGCAATACAACTTACGCGAGGTTATAGTTAGCGATCTAATATATAATATAGGCCTACTAATGTTCTATTTATGATTATAAATCACACATCGCTCAAGGAAAGGAGACCAACAATAATTATACCCTCAGCATAGTATTACCAAGATATTACTATGTTTCCAGACGGAGTTTATTTCACGTTTTGTTGTAATATTACAATGTATACTGATGTGATGATATGAATGTGTCTATCTTCTTATAATTCTATGATTCTCGATTTAGGACCCAACTATCCAGTCTATTTAGGCCCGGTCACATATCACCGGATAGCGTAAACGGATGCCCAACGAATAGAATATTTGCGAAATCAAATTATCCGTTGGTGAAAAGCGTCTCCATTGCTTCATGCAAACAAAAAACGTTCCGCAGGATAGAACAACGTACCTACATCACCTGACAAGGAACGGACAAGAAACGCATTAGAACAGAGGCGAACGGATCGCAAACCCGATTGCAAATTTTGCTCTCCGTCAGGCAACCCTTTACGCTATCCGGTGATATGTGAGCGGGGCTTAAAGCATGAGTCTGGTCTCGTACATCTCGTTGTAAAACGGCATGCTCTTTTCGACCGCTTCTCTGACGTCATCGGTGAGAGATTCAAGAGCTGGGACCGGGCTAGACTTGAAATAGTACGAAGTGTGGAACGCATTCTTGCAGAACAAGCGAATGAATTCAAAATCGTTGGGCGGCATGAACGCGCTTTTCCATTGGTCGGTAACAGTCGGAGTCGGATCCCATTGGAGGAGACTGTCGGAGTACGGGATACCGACCGCGCCGCAGTATTTGGACAGCATCCGGGCCGGATCGGCTAGCAAATCATCGCTCTCGATGACGACCGGATTCGGATCGATGTTCTTTTTCACGTGCTTCCACAGGTCGTAAAGATTCTTGTACAGGAGGTCAGATAGGTTGTACTTCTCCGGAGCGTCCTTAACGATGTGGAAGCTCTCCAATGGCTTGGTTAGTTTGTTCCCGCTCCCATCGCCTACTTCTTTCAGAACGGAGTAGATGATCTTCCTCCAAGACAGGAAGACCTATACAAACAATTAATACAAAACATGGGCACATTTTATTCAACCCTCGCCTTAAATTGCAATATAAATTTGGTTCCTATATATACTGTAGAGTACATAATATTGGATTGTGTTTACTAATTGAAAAGGGTGTATCGTATGTCTAGTATAGCATAGATATGTTTTGAAGCCATCTTTGCATGGGTATTGTTTCTTCCTTGCCGGGCTGGACATAAAAGTTAGTAAAAATATTTTTTTTAAACTCAGTCTTCTCCATGAGTGGTTAATATTGGTTATATAAATAAAACAATGATTTATTTTGCTCATGCAACGGGGACGGAATATTGCATTCAGCGCGATGCTCATCACTGGTCTATTCAACGCGGCGCTACGCACACACCTTGGATGGGGGACCAACTAGCTCGCAAAATCATTCATTATTTCCCTTTCTGTTCAATCATATTCTAGTATATTATAGCGGATTATATTATCATTATATTAAACCATTTAACAACAACAAGAACATCTGTCCTGCTGACAGCCCTCTCAAAATGAAAGGGGCTTTAGAGCTGGCCTGTAGATCCCACCACTTAAATTAGGGAAACTGCCCCCTCTCCCCCCCCCCCCCCCCCCCCCCCTGCTGACAGCCCTCTCAAAATGAAAGGGGCTTTAGAGCTGGCCTGTAGATCCCACCACTTAAATTAGGGAAACTGCCCCCTCTCCCCCCCCCCCCCCCCCCCCCGAGACCAACGTTAATCCCAAACAACTAGGGTTGAATATACATGTACCTTAGCTGGGTGGCGAAGATAGAAGGAATGCGTGTAGTTGCTGGCTGCATCCGGTAAAAACCGGTAGTGGTCGGTATCCATGGATTGAGACACACCCTTGTAGAAGATGACCTTCTTGGTAGGGTCGGGGTTATCCAGCATTCTTTTCACGACGGGATATCTGTTAAAGGAATGACATGTATAATACTTTTACAAATATTACAAAAATTACACACCTTCGCCAAGAATGTAGGGTACCACCACGAATATAGCCTGTTTTCGCAACGACGACGCGGTTATTTTAGAACGCTAATCTTAGCGGGGGGTCGCACTCAGAGCGAAAATTTCCGCGTAGCGTCCAAACCTACAACGGTATTCGGTTGAATTAACGTCCGGCGTAGAGCGGAGGGGACAGTCCATACTTCAATGGGTCAGCCAGAGGTCAGTGGATGGTCAGCCAATCAGCGCGCATGTTCTCTCGAGCAAGGACACGTTCCCATCGTATCGATGCACATTCCCCGTACTCTTCACTGCGAAACTGCAAATAGTTCGCGACGTAGCCAGAGTACGGATACGTTCACAGCTGACCGATTCCTCCGTACTCGGCCCTTGCGAAGTCGTTTGCGAAAAGAGTCTTATAACTCATGACGACGGAAACTAATGTTAGTGCTGTTCTTGGTCATGTTGCTATTATTGAGGTAGAAGAAATATAGTAGTATAACAGTAGTATCAGTTGTAGTATAGCAGCAGCAGCAGCAGCAGCAGCAGCAGCAGCAGCAGCAGCAGCAGCAGCAGTAGTAGTAGTAGTAGTAGTAGTACATTGTAGCAGTAGTTGTAGTAGTAGTAGTAGTAGTAGTAGTAGTAGTAGTAGTAGTAGTAGTAGTATCAATATAGTTGTTGTAGTTATTGTGGTAGTAGTAGTAGTAGTAGTAGTAGTAGTAGTAGTAGTAGTAGTAGTAGTAGTAGTAGTAGTAGTAGTAGTAGTAGTAGTAGTAGTAGTATAGTAGTAGTAGTATAAATAGTAGTAGTAGTAGTAGTAGTAGTAGTAGTAGTAGTAGTAGTAGTAGTAGTAGTAGTAGTAGTAGTAGTAGTAGTAGTAGTACGTATTTTTGATGGATTATTGTGATACTTAACTCAAATATAACCAATAATAATAATAATGATAATAGTGCATGAGGCGTAATATTTGAGTGCACTGTGCACATTTTTATATGTCATGAAGCGCTGTTTGAAGAAAAACAATAATCCTACTACGGACATTTAAAAAATCATAAAATTATCTTACAATACAATATTGTTAAAGTGAAACCAGTAAAGTGTCTAACTCCACGAAAATTACTTGGGCTGATTGGAGCTTCCACATTTCTCTTCTACCGTGTACTGTTGTTTGGCTTATGGTAAGAGAAGAATAAAATAGGGTTAGATTTCTTAAAATGCCCCTTTAGTATGACGATATCTATCATTGATAATCATTCAGCTCAAGAGCGTTAATGAACGGTCATAAACCCCATACACGTTATACAGTATTTCGTTGTAAAAGCTGACGGAAATTTTCGCTTGTTTAACCAGGAAAGCAGTGTTCTGTCTCAAGTGTAATTTTGGGCAATATCTGACACTTTACAGGTGCACCTTTAATAAAAATTATACTTCCATATCTTTTATGCTTGAACTACAACATAAATATTACAATTTCCAGTTTTATATAATAGCTTCTTACTTGAGCATTTCCAGCTTCACCCTATCCCCGCTACAGTCCTCTTCTGAGATCATGGCCGCCGCCTTCCGCCACACGTCATCGCCGAGATCATCCTTGTCGTGATCGACCACCGTTCCGACCTCCTTGAGATTGAACTCGGCCTCGAACGCGAAGTAGTACGTGTCGAAGAAGATGTCGATGTCGGGGACGGAGCTCATGCACTTGCAGAACACGGACGACGTCGAGCGGGGCGTGCACCACATCATCACCCTCGTCTGATCAGAATTCTCCTTCGCTCCCGAGTCAGCCATCTTGCCCGTCGAATGATATTATGGTTACTGCTTAGGGATTATTATAATGCTCAAATTCAGCAGTTCGTAGTCGTTCGACGCATGCAGTACAAGTAGGTATCTTATCGAATACCTCCTTGGTATAAGCCTCCTTTAACTCTCCTGATCCTATAGTACAAGCTCGACGGTGCGAATCAACAACATACTACAGTATACAATACACACACAATAATAAGATGCGGTATACGTCTGGCGCGTGGGTGCACTGCAAATGTAATGTATTGGTGTCATCCGGACCTCAAAGTACATGTACCTGTCAGTCACCTAGCTTGGGATGTAATTGTGTGTGTTTCAGCTAGCTCCTTCTACCGCAATGCACCAGTAGTGGTACACATAAATACACCCCGACATGGACTTCGATCTCGAATTCCAATCACAATGAATCTACATCGTAATCATATTTGCTTGTTATGTGTGCCATATGTCATGCCTTTGCATAATATACATTCGTCTTCCAGATCAATATAACAATGGCAATACACACACACACACACACACACAAACAAGAAAACACCAAGATAATTATGCTCTAGCAGCTACTGAAGAGTCCTGTGTTTACAATTATGTACGTCAAAACCCAACATGCCCAAGGGAGGGTGCATTAATTGGAAGTTGACGGCCAGGCATGAACATACACTCATACACACTCATACCTCTGCTCATACTACATCTACATGTATAGGCCTACTATATTACTGCATATGGGCGGGAAGGTTGCGTGCCGTAGGGATATAGCTCGTCCCTGGGAACGGCTGGGACGGGGACTGTCCCCTGTGCATGTAGTTTTGATTCTGATCAGAAAGCTTCCGGGGGATCTGCTCCCTGGACTCCCCGCTAGTGGCCCTGGAGCTAGGTGGTGTCACAAAATAATGTGTTACGTGATCGACCTCGAAGTTAAAAATGATCCTCTATTTCCGGCGTTTCATGCAAGTACATTTTCAAAATAAGCAACACGCCCTCCATTTTAACACTTTTGTCATTCAAATCCATTCATTTGTACTTCAAAATCCCGAGGAACCACCAGAGCGGAAATCCTAACTTCAATTTCGTCTTTTGTCGATCAATTTAACAAAATGATCACACAATTTAGTCATTTGTCACACATTTTCGTCAATTGCAATCAAATTCGTCGGTCACATTTGCTGAACACATAAAAGCGAAAGCAAGTTTCGTCAATTTGCAATTCAAATTCGATTCAAATTCGTCCCATGTATTCATTCTGTAATTTTCTGTTTTATATTGTCTTGATGTAATTGTTAAATTGTTGATTAATCATTTAGGGGGTAACATACACATGTATACACTCGAAAACAAACCCACACGCACAAAAACACACGCACACACAAACACACACACATACATTTGCACACATGCACACCAACATGCACACAATCACG
>JBAMJV010003842.1:0-72500 GCA_037951105.1 Echinarachnius parma | reverse complement strand
CATGCGTCCGGTAAAAATTTCATGCGTCCGGTAAAAATGTCATGCGTCCGGTAAAAAAATCATGCGTCCGGTAAAAAATTTCATGCGTCCGGTAAAACATTTCATGCGTCCGGTAAAATTATTTCATGCATCCGGTAATTTTTCTAATTTTTAATTTTTTGACTTTTTGGGGGGCCCGTAACAATGCCCATTCTATAAAACAGATGATGCGCAAGTTTATTTCGTGGGTCGGTGGAATTGTTTGCACGCGGTAACTATGGAAACTAGTCTAAACCCACTCGGCTTTGCCTCGTGGGTTTAACAGTTCCATAGTTACCTTGTGCAAACAATTCCTACCGACCCACTCATACCTGCGCATCATTTGTATAGTATACATTCATCATTTTAAAAAAAAATGTCCTGTAAGGAACATCGCGTTTGTTATTCATGCACACAAATTATAACTTAGTAACATTGTCCAAATCCTCAAAATCCAATTGGAATTCTAGCGGCTCCCTCATACCTTGTTGTAAAAAGGCATGGATTTTTCAAAATTCCCTTTCGTTAAAAAGATATTTACGATTGTAGTGTTCAGATGTTCAATCATCCACTGGATCGTCAAAACCGTGTACAAAGTATAAAGTGCAATGAGTTAGTGAATATCTCTCTGCATTTTCGCTCACTATTTCTCGGCCAAATTACATCCAATTAACTTGAAATTTTCACACATTACTTTCTGGACATACCAGATCACACCAATACACATTTTATTAACCACGCATCACTTGTTGCACCTGTCAACAAAGTATAGATCCATTTAATATTAATTTCATTCGAACTAGATAGTTCACCTCTTATATTGATTTTGTTCATTATTACTTTTAAATACGTAAGCTAACATACGTCAGTAGGCCTAAAATGTACATTCTTTCAGTCTTTTCCGGCGCGTTTGCCCAAATGTCAAGTCGTTCTTTATCTAAATCCCGAGATCTAAAGATCAAGCCCGTTTCTAAAATGGATATCGGTAGTATCCTTGGTAATACAATACAGGTGAACACCCGGGTTGTTATACGACGTTACCGGTACCGCGCGCGTACGTACGATACTACTCTCAACCGGTCCTACCAATCACCGCGAACACCGTGAAGCACTACGAAGCACTATGAATTCACTACGAAACACTACTAAGCACTACGAAGATAGCTTTTAGGAGCGCACGTAGGAGTAGATGATCAAGGTACGGTAGCTGCCATTTTAAGCACGGTACAAACACGGATCGATAACCGCGCTAGAATGATTTTTACAACATTGTTATCATTGTAATCAGGCGCGTCGATCACGGGGGGGGGGGGGGGGGGGGGCGGATATATCCCCCAATATTTCAGGTGGGGGGGGGGGGGGGGTGGCCTGTATTATCACCCCCCCCCCCCCCCCCAATATTTGGGGTTCAAAAATATATATTAATAACATTACAATTATAAAGGAGCATTGCCCCCTCTCATGAATGGAAGATGTTACTATAGTATAGTCTTCTTTAAACCACTTTTTGAAAATACCAAAGACACTACAACGTCTACAAGGGTAGTTCTTCTTCTTCTTCTTCCAATTTTAGTGTCTTTGATAATACTAAACTGCCCAAATCCAAAATTTTCCGGGGCTGCACCCCTGGAACCCCCATTAATGTTATTTGACCCAGGACCAGCTGGCCATGATGTACTCATTAATCATTTCAGTTACATCCTTGTCATATAACTTAGTGAGTAGCATATTGATATACTACCATGCTCTGACATCGGTCATGATCGAATTGGATGAGTGTTTGGCAGCTACCATAGTCTACCTGACTACCTCTACGTGCGCGCATAAAAGCGAGTTTTTAGTACAGGGCGCTCTTCGCAGTGCAATCTTCGTCTTCGTAGTGCTTCATAGTACTAAGAAGACGTGCTCTTCGCAGTGCTTCGTAGGGGTTTCGTAGTGCTTCGTAGTACGCTTCGCAGTGCTTCGCAGTGTTTAGTAGCAAAGACACTACAAGGGGAAGACTGGACACTTCGGGGATTTTGTGTAACGCTGAATTTCGTACATGGGGAAGGGCGCACCTAGCGTTGGGTAGGTAAACTTCTTGTTGTTTTCGCGCGTAGCCATTGAAAACACAATAGGGAACAATGGCGAGCAGGTCGAAAATAGCTGTATCTCCATTTTGGAAAGAGGTGTACCTTTGAAACTTTGCATACAGATAGCATTCTGGTAGTTCTTTAAAATGATACCAAATTTGTTAGGAAAGGTTTTGTAGTTTTGAAACAAATTAAGAAAATGTTGGCAAAAAATCCCAAAATGTAACGGTGCCACCCTATTTGGGAGGCGAGTTCATTACACATGACCATTTATTGTTTGTTTATTTTATTTAATCACGGTATATACAATAATAAAATGCCCGCTTTCAGCTACAAGCTGTTTTTCAGCAGGGTCGTGAAACATAAGAATACAGAAATACATAAGATACATAAAATAATACAAAATATACATTACAAACAGGTTATTTAAGAGAAAAAAACAAACAGAAAAAACATATTTACAAAGATAGGGGTAATAATAATTTACAAATATTAATCAGAATGAACGAGGAAACCAAAAGGCATAAGTACATGAGTATAACAATCATTGAACAGCTAATATGCACATGAATTATAAATCTAGTATGGTTAGCTTCATTATTTCCTTTTTAAATATCTTAATGTCGTGTATAATTCGTAAATGAATAGGTAGAATGTTGAACAGTTTTTATGCATCATATAATGGGCTATTTCGAACAATTATGTATCCATGGTGAATGAAAACAGAATAAGATTAAGCTCTAAAACGTATTGTTCCATAACATTTCAATACCAAGAAACTTTTTTGAAGAATTTTCAAATTATCAATTCTAAAATGTAACCCTTTGTACCACTTTTTATACTATTGATTGTGAAAATGACCATATATAGTTAATCAACAGAACGTTTTATGAATCCTTGCCATTATATAATATAAATTAGCTTTGATATTTTTAAAAATTGTAGGTAACAAAGGCAGTTATTTAATTTAAGGTGTAATTAAAATTTAGATCAAACTGAGATCTCATTGATTTTGTTGGTGTGTGTGTGTATATGATGCGTGTTTGTATGTCTGTGCATTTGTGTGTGTGTTTGTATACATTTGTGTATGTATGTGTGATAGTATGTGTATGTGTTTGTATGTTTGTAGGCCTACATGTATGACTGACAGTATGTATGTTGATGTGTCATGTGTTTGTGTGTGTATGTGTCTACAATAACATGACCAGCTTTCTGGCAGCTTTCCCACATGGAGATTTTAAATTCAGAACTAGAAATCCTGTGGCACACTAACTATTAAAAAAAAAACACCCAAACAAAACACCAGATTTCTAGGGGACCCCCCCCCCCCCCCCCCCCCTCCAGCTGCCGTGCGGCCATACCCTTGCTACAACCCAAATTCTAGCTGTAAGAGTGAGGTCTACCCTATTTTTGAGGCATCGCATTTCCGATGCGACAGTTAACAAAATGCTTGTGTTTCAGATGTGACACTCTTGTTAACAACAATTCTTCATATAAAGAGAAAAGAGGTATTTAAATAAATGTTACTATTTTGATTTGAAACCATGACACAGGTAACTGCAACAATCTTGATGACGAGTTCGTTTGTTAACAGCAAGCAAAGAAACTTGTACGTGAATGTTGACTTGATTCTGCACGTCTACTATTAAATATTTCTTGGAAATTTTCACCTGTAAACAGACAAACTTAGAAACAAACTCCTTTTAATATTTGGTGTACATTTTGAGATAAAAAAGCAAAAATAAGAAGGAATTTGATACTTCACTACCAGTTCCCTATTGTGTTTTCAATGGCTACGCGCGAAAACAACAAGAAGTTTACCTACCCAACGCTAGGGGCGCCCTTCCCCATGTACGAAATTCAGCGTTTCATCGATCGCTGTACAAAACCGGCGCAGTGTCCAGTCTTCCCCTTGTAGTGTCTTTGTTAGTAGTGATCCTTGGCGATTGGTAGGACCCCTCTCAACAAGTGCTTTTTTTTCGCATTGTGCATGGCCAACGACAATGTTTTGACCGTTTTCTGACTGTTTTCTAAGACTGTAAAGGCCATTTGAATTTGCATTTTGATTTGCATATACCAGGCAGACCACGGCACAGTAATGAATCAAGTGTAATCAAGGTAATAAGCAATTGTGTTTATGTTCAACCGTTCAAGAGTCTCTTCCCTTGCTTTCTCTTTCACTTTCGAGTTTCAGGGTACCATGCAGCAGCTGATTTGTCGCCTCACCTGCTGGCGCGGCGCGCCCGGCGCGCGCTGGCCTAGCTAAAATATGCTGCAAAGCCCCCGGAATTCTTACTTTCCTCCGCTCAGCTATTCAACTTGTAGTCTTTTGTTTAGTGAGGCGAGCTTGTGTTGATGCTGGCGAATCGGAGACATATTATTTTAGATGATAATTTTGATTGTGATATTCATTTATAATTTCTGAAAATATCATTGACTTGACTCTTGAGTACCAATGTCGATAATCCCCAATTATAATTTTATTATATTTTTTTCAAAAGTGATCTTTTAAACTTCACTCATATAACCCCAATATCATTGCAAGATTCTTTGATAGTGGTATTTTATTATGAAAGAGAACATTTTTTACCTAGTGAAAAAAGTGACATATTTTATTTTTATGTTTGATTTTTCCTGTGAAGTATCCAACTTTGGATACTTACCGTTCATGGATGATATTAAGTATCCATATTTGGATAGTTGGATACTAAGTTTGTCTACAATCGAAAAGCGTTCAAAACAATTTCCAATTCAATCGTAATTATCTCCATAATTATAATTAGGGAGACATTTCAAGCTCAAAATAACGTAAGCAAGGAACAAGAGAAGTGTAAAGCATGAACCAAGTGATTTGGAATGAATTCGAACCAACCAAGTTAATGGCAATAATGCCATGGAACGCTGTTAATGCAGGCAGCATGCTGTTAACCCCTTGTCTTGTAGGGGTGATGGAACGCTTCAATTTCATTATTGCAATCTTGCAATCTATGTAAAATGTTTGAGATTGTTTGTTTTGTATTTGAAATTATAATGTTTGTTTTGTATCTGTTTTTGTATCATAATATTACGGTTTGTTTAACTTCCTTTTTTTCTAAATATACCCAGATAAAGGACAGCAGCTCTTAGCGTAAGGGCTTGCAGCTAGAGGCACAGATAAAAAAAGACCTTCATTAAAAAGAGTTGTTTAAAAACACAATTTTACTAATTTGTTTTATTATTTTGTTTTTATTTTAAAAAATTACTAATTTGTTTGATTATTTTGTTTTTATTTTAAAAATTTACTAATTTGTTTTATTTGTTTTGTTTAATTCTACCCCCAGATAAAACGCAACCAATCTTCGCAGATAGGGCTTGTAAGAGTGCAGATAAAGACTGGCAGCTACAGACGTGACGAAGCTGAAGAATGGAGGTGCTGTTCCATCACTGGCATAGTCACCATGCCAACACCGATAAAACCCAGGAAGTGCTTGATGACCTGGCGAGAAGAGATGCCGTCAAGACTGCGGAGGATGGAGCGACAGACTTGGTCGAAGCGGAGCATGGAATCACGATTCCTCAGGCCTCGCTTTTCCTCCTCTGGATGCTAGCGTGCACTCTGCTTGTCGCGCGGTTCTTCTACCAGCGGCGGAGGGGGGAAGTTCACAGGGTAGATGTAGGGGATGTAGAATCTCTCGCATCATTGCTTCAGAATGGATCCGGAGAACAAAAGGAGGCCCGGGAGGAGAGTGACATGGAAGAGGAGAAGGATGAGGATATGAAGTCGACGACGAGGAAGACGGTATCAAACGGTGGCAGCCATTACCGTGATGGATCGGTGGCAGAGGAACTGAAGAGAGACCTAAATGGACACGCGGACTCCAGTAGCCTCAATAAGACTGAATCACAACTTGTCGACTTCAGTGACAAGCTAAAAACAGACTCGAGTGACTTAAAAGAAGCTGAAAACTCTAGAATGGCTTCGATGAAACAAAATAGTTCCGCCGCATCAGCATCATCTGCTTCATCACCTACCAAAAAATCAATGAAGACGTTCTCGACGGTCAAACCTCCGCCTTCCTTTGATAAATTCCTCCTTCACGCCGTAGGACTTGGCGCAATTCTCTTCTACTTCTTTCTGTGCGACGTTTGGGGCGAGTGGCCGGCAGGCGAGAGGGTTTACAACCGGGACCAATTTATGTTCCTCACTCTTCTCATGTTCTTGGTGGCGGGAGCCTTCACGATACGGACGTGTCCTGACAAGATTTTAAACAGGTAGGTCTCCTTCTTGATAGCCCGGTCACATATCAACGGATTGCGTAAACGGACGTCAAACGGAGAGCTAAATTTTCAATCCGTTCGTATGCGTTTCTTGTCCGTTCCTTGTCCGGTGATGTATGTTGTTCTATGTTTTGTACATAAAGCAATGGAGACGACTTACATCACCGGATAATTTCATTTCGCAAATTTTCTATTCGTTGGGCATTCGTTTCCGCTATCCGTTAATATCTGACCGGGCCATAAATTCAATGTTTTTTTGCTGCAATTTTGGAAAAAAATGATTTAATTAATGTTGAGATGCGTTCAGAATGCTTTTAATCAGGAAATAAGATCTAGTTTATCATTTTTTCTTGGTAGATCTATTTGCATTGGGTAATTTTTGTTTTAAATGTTCATCACATAAATGCTGGGCCAGGTTTTGGCACAGCTCACAGCTTGCTGCCATAGCCTGTATAATGGTCTTCAATGCATTCAAGGGCTGGTCAATTCAATTCATTTTGTAAAGAAAGCAAACTGAAGGTGTCTACAGTTTGTGTGTGTACACATCTAAGTTTACCTTAATCAATGTAATACGTAAACTTAATTACATGGTTCTGGTAGAAAATTATGTTCACTGTACATGTACACAAATTTAAGCCTACATGAATTCTCATGTACATGTTGTTTTGCAGAGTTCAGTCTATACAAATTTTAGAGTGCAAGTGATTTTCAGATTTAAGTTACTTACTAATAACGTAAATTTGAGAACATAAGTATGTGCTTTGCAACTAAATGCAATGAAGCATGAATAGGTTATCATGATCAAATGAGCTGGTCTCAAAGAATAGAAAACAGGGCCACGTACGTCATGAGCAGGCTGTGTTCATTGATAGTTCATAAGTACTGTACACAAACTGAGTTTGTGCAGTTGGCACGGTACAATAGTTTACAATGGAATTTCTTATTGGGTGTGTCTCATTCAATGCACAGGATTATAATGTCCTTGTATTGTATTATTGATTTTATAAAATCATTTGTTAGTTGCTTAGAATATAACCCACAGGCATAGGCACGGTATAGCTTGACATAGGAAAGCCAAATTGAAATGAATAACACAACATGGCCCATATAAACTATAAAACCCTGCTAGCTCAGTTTCAAGCTAGATGTAAGTCTATATTTTGGATGAACCCTAATTGGGAACTAGGAAAATTGCTTGTTGTTCAATGAACTGTATGATCTGAAATAGATTTAGCATGGAACTAAGCAAGATGGGTTTTATTACCATGGACCCAGTGCCCCACACTAACCTTTGCGCTAGTGGCCCAACTGGTCAGGTGGCTAGTCAAATTAATTCAAAGTTTTAATGAACCAAAAATTCCATTTCATTTGTCATCTACTGTAGCTGTCTACTAAATTCTAAATATCACTCCATTTATGCCAGTTGAAACAGCAAGTAAATGAATGTGGGTTTGACAATGAAGAACCCATTTTTTCTTCTCCATTCTTTGATTGTCAGTTTTAAAATATCTAGTTGCCCGATCGGGTCACATATCAGAGCAAGAGCACTAATATCAAATTTGACATTCAATTTTGACTGGCCCGGTCATCGGGTCATCAATTCTGGCAAGTGCTAGGCCCTAAGTGATTCAGACCACAAACAGGAAATAGGAAATGGTTGGTTTACACCACAAGTAAACACCACTCACAAATTTATAGAGAAACTGATTTAACCCCCCCCCCCCTCCTGCAGAAGAAAAGTAGAAAAGAAAATAATACCCCTTTCAAGCTGCACTGATTTTCATCGGATGCGTCCGGACGCACGATCAGATGAAACGGCCACTCTGAATGGTACAGCTCTATGAGTTATCAGGGGAAATAGCAGATAGAAAGAAGAGAAATAGGCGATGAAATTTTCCTTCTCCAGAGCAGGAGAAATTATCTTTCTATGTGTGTGACTCCGATGAAACGCTGTGTTTAAATGAGTTCGGGAGAAAAACATTGATGAAATTGGTCAAAATCATTATTTTGTTCCGGCCACTGTAGCGCCCAGTTAGCAAGAGATTGCACAATCATTGGCGTTGATACTTGCGTAATATTATTCATCACTGGGTTGAATGAATAGATCATCCCCCCCCCCTCGATGAATAGGTATCAATGACAGATCTATCTAATTATCTAATTCTTCACTTCCGGCCGAGGCTCGTCCCAGCGAGAGAATTTCTTTGGCAGTATGAATGGTACACATGGGGAAGCATCAGTTTCACCTTTGTTTACATTTAAGGCAAATTCTATAGGTATATTTCATCAGTGTTTTTTTATCAGTGCAGCATGAAAGGGGTATTTTTAGTGTAAGTGTAAAGTTAAGAACAAATAGTGAATCATGACAGTAACAGTATGTCTACAAAGTATCCATTATATTTGATTTCCTTTACCAGAAATTTAGCTAAATATTGTTATCACAATATTACCAGATGGAAGAAAAGGTTGATTTAGCAGTTTGAAAGTACAAGTACATATTTGCGGTACTCGTTAGTGGAGATTAGTTTTCAGTGTGTGCAACGAACACTGTTTGTAAATAAGCTCTGTTTGCAAGCTTACCTCTTGGCACTTACTGTAACTAAGATGTGTTACAAATAAAGTCAATGTTTACTAAATCTTGAGCTTACATTGACAATTAGGCTCAACTGTGTCAATATATCCTTGGTTTTTTTTTAAGTGGAGATTTCCTTAGATCTGAAGTGCTAAAATCAGTGTTAAACAGGCATTTATGTGTTGATTTAGCCTAGATTTCAAAATGAACTTGTTCTCTTTTCTGGGTGGTCATGATCTGTAGATCTATCGAGACTAGAGAACTGTTTGCCCTAGGGCACAGATAATGGTTGTAACGGATAGTTAGAACCCTAACTGAGAATGAAAATAATAATATTAATTTGTTACAAACATTGTTACATGTAAAACATGTAAATCTGACCTCGTGTCTTGAAATTTGAATTCCAAAAATTGCTAAATCCTTATATATATCCAAAAGCAAAAGGCTCTTTTAAAGGGATAGTTGAGTTTTGGTAAAGAGAGTACAGTTTTGGTCAGAACTGAATCTCAGGAACCGAAACCTGCACCATTACAACAATAAGGCGCTCTCTAGAAACTCATTGGTTTCAACCATTTTTAATTTTTTTTAAATGTACATATATAAGTAGCCACATGTTGTTTTTTGTGTTCTAAATTTACAGAGATCAGATGGAAGAATGGAAGGGCTGGATGCCTGTCATGTTAGTGTTGTACCACTAAATCAAGAAACAGCAGAGTATACAACCTAATACGAGTTCAACTTAGTAATATATATTACTTCAAGTCTTTTGCGCAGAGATCATTGCTTCACTTGAGGCAGCAGAGACTTACTACTAGCAGTTAATAGTAAATCAATAGCTATTATACTCAGTTATGGATTGATAATTGATAGTACTTAACATGCTACATACATGTGTTAATTAGTGCTAGCAGTAATTATTTGAATTCTAATATTTATCTTTTATGCAGAGATCAGACGGAAGAATGGAAGGGGTGGATGCAGGTCATGTTTGTGTGGTACCATTACTTCAGGGCAGCAGAGACTTACAACCTTGTGCGAGTCTACATCGCCTGCTACGTCTGGATGACGGGATTCGGTAAGTGATGACACACGCAGTACCCCGGGGTACCGTTGTACCCCGGTATCCCTCGTTGTGTAGCGCCATCTTGTGTCCACCCGAAGTACAACCTGTACAACTTGTATGCACGCTAATGGAGCACAAGAAGAGCATTTTGAACGTTAATAAAGCATACCGAGAATAATTTCAAATTTTGTGGTAACCCAGGGTACAGCCCTGAAAAAAATTAAATAATTAAACAAAATGGTGGATTTTCATTTGGTACCCCAGGGTACCATTTATGTCATCAAATACAAAATAGGCGGGGCTCAGGGCAATTGAGCCCCTGAAACGCTGTAAACAGTGTGCGGAAATCATAAAAGAGCCGTGGTAAATTTGCATCTAGAGTTGATTGCAAACAAATTTTAGAGTGCTGATTTCATGCAGTCTAGCTTCAAATTTGCCTCCAAAAATGAATGATGATTCTGTCTTATCTGACAATATCATGGGGTATTTCACAAAGTTTTTAAGTTGAGACCTAAAATTAGGAAAAGCTGTTGGTCATTACATGTTCAATTGACCACCCGGTCAATCAGTCTCCCATGAGGAGAAATTTGCATATTAAAACAGTTCAGTTCTCAAGACTGGAGGAAGTCAAGAAGAAGAAGAAGCTGTTTACATAGCGAAAAAGATGATGCTACTTCCAATCTCTAGCATATATAGCACCAAAAGAATTTTCATCATGATATGATTTACTAGAGAAACTCTTTACCAAATGACACGGCTAGAACACAACTGACATTTTGTTATTCATTTTGTGTCACAGGAAACTTCTCCTTCTTCTGGATGCGGAAGGACTACGGCCTCTGGAGGATGCTCAAGATGCTGTTCCGGCTGAACTTCCTGGTTGTCCTGGTGCTTCTGGTGACGGACAATGCCTACATGCTGTACTACATCTGCGCCATGCACACCTACTGGTTCCTCACCGTCTACGCCTTCATGGCCATCTTCCGCTCCTGGAACGACAACAGGGCGAAAATGGCCATCAAGTTCGTTGCATACTTTGTCTGCAACGCTGTCATCTTCGACACGCCCTTCATCACCTACGCCTTCAAGCCGCTGTGGTTTGTGCTGCGGTACGAGGGTTCAATGCACGAGTGGGAGTTCCGTGCAGGGTTGGACCACTACGCGTGCTTCGTAGGAATGCTGTGCGCCTACAACTACCCACACTATGAGCGCTGGATGAACTACCTGGATAAGCGGCACATCGACCGGCGCGACCGGCTGCTCACGATTGCCATCAAGGCATTCGTTGTCGGCATCCTCCTTATCGCCGTGGTTATCTGGTACCGCGAGCTGATGTTAAAGAATAAGTATGACTACAATGTCATCCACCCTTACACGTCTTGGTTCCCCATCCTCACCTACATCGTGCTGCGCAACATGGTCCCCGCCCTGCGTACTCGCTACCTGCACTTCTTCACTTTCCTAGGTAAGATTTAGAGCGAACTTATAATCATAATTGCCTCTTTTTTTTTAACAGTTTATGAATTCTTTGTTTGTTATTTGATTTGTTCAATTTCATTTGCAAAAAAGTATATTTTTGTATTAAATTGATCCAGACAAGACCTCGTAGCTACACATCTTCTTGCATTGATTCTGTTTTACCCACATTTAAAAAAAATATTTATATCTAAGCAAGATTACAGTAATTTATAGAGACCTATAGATGTATCTCTCCACTATGTATATGCCTGCAGATCAATGCCAATGCCAGATTTTATTTTGTTTTTCAATTTCATCAGAGAGTTGAGTGAAATTGAATTGATTGCATTAATTTGCAAGATCCTTTCCCTTTTTTCGTATGTTGCTTTCCAGGTAAGATCACCCTTGAGACATACATCTCTCAACTCCACATCTTCCTGCAGAGCAATGCAAATACCAATTATATGATCAGTTTTGGACCATTTTACTAGAGAATTTAGTAAAATAGAATCAATTGCAATGATTTACCCGATACATATTCATTTTATTTTTTCCCATTTTCTTTTGTTGATACCCAGGCAAAATTACCCTTGAGACGTACATCTCCCAACCACACATCTTCCTGCAGAGCAATGCAAATACCAATTATATGATCTGTTTCCCACCATTTTACTTGAGAGTTGAGTTAAATTGCATTGATTTACCCAATTGTATTCATTTTATTTTTTCCCATTTTCTTTTGTCGACATCCAGGCAAGATCACCCTAGAGACGTATATCTCCCAGCTCCACATCTTCCTGCAGAGCAACGCCAGGGAGCTGATCGTCTACCTGCCGGGCTATCCCCTCCTCAACTTCACCATAGCAACGGTCATCTACCTCCTTGTCTCCTACTGGCTTTTCGAGATAACAACAGTCTTCTCATCATTCCTGCTGCCCCAGTCCATGCGCAAGGTCGGCATCCATATTGGGATCGGGTGTGTGGTGTCTGGCCTCGCGGCCTGCCTTGCTCTCTTGCTCAAGGAAGCATCTTTTATATGAGTGAATAATATCGAGGTCATATTAATTGGGGCCAATAATTGCCACAGCCATCTGTAAAATCTTAACCGCAAACCTTACCCGTTACTGAGCTATCTTTTTAATATATATGTGGAAGGCCGGCATCTTTCTTGGGATCGGGTTTGTGGTTTCAGGCCTCGCTCTCCTGCTAAAAGAGGGGTCTTTCATATAATTGAATATTTAATTGTCGTCCTACGCGTGACACGGTCATCACTCTCCAGCTTGTTATCTTGTTATCCCTGGTGCCCCAGTTCATGCGCAAGTTTGG
Organism: Echinarachnius parma; assembly: GCA_037951105.1. Classification (NCBI taxonomy): domain Eukaryota; kingdom Metazoa; phylum Echinodermata; class Echinoidea; order Clypeasteroida; family Echinarachniidae; genus Echinarachnius; species Echinarachnius parma. Next base: position 59,734 of record JBAMJV010003842.1, on the reverse strand, counting down.
CATCCATCTTGGGATCGCTCTCCTGCTCAAAGAGTCGTCTTTCATATGATTGAATATTTTACTTATAAATAGATACTTGAGGCTGATTAGAACGCTGCTGAATATTGACAAGTACCTATGATATCTTATTCTCAGCTTTTGCCATGTCAACAGCCAGCTATCTAAGTAAGCCTAATCCCTATTTAAATCCCATCTTGTACTATACACTTGCCTAAAGAGGCATCTTTGACATGATCGAATATTGACGAGTTGGATAACTTTTTGTTTCTTGAGAGATCACATCGTCCTCTTGTCATTCATCCTGCCCCAGTTTGTAGCTCAAGGAGGCATCTTTCATGTGATTGATATTGAGGCCAATAATTGCCACAGCCATCTGTAAAACCCTATTCCCAAACCTTACCCCTTTTTCAGTTTGAAGCAAATGAAATAGCCTTTGGTTCTCATAACAGGTTCCCCTCTAGCTGTGAACAGGGCCTTATAGGAACCTGAGATCCCAGGTCTCTGTAGCGAAGGGGTTAATAACAAGTGCCTTTTCATGTCCAGTCTTGGTTATAAACTATAAAAAGGCACATTATAAACATTAAAAATTGTATTTAAAAAAATAGTAATAATCTTTTGTGTGATTCTGTAAAAGTTGTTCATGCAAACCAGTTTCAAGCCTTAGTTAACAAAACCAGACACAGGTATATTCCATTGTTTCACAGAGTGGGTTGTGAAAAAAATGTCTTTCAAAACATACTGAATCAATGTAAAATTGTTGCGAGATTTCATTATATATATCAGTTTTTAATAGAAAGTTGTGCTTACTTACATGTAGCACATGCAATTGTCAATTCCATTCTTTTATATACGATCCACAAAATTTAAAATGGGACATTTCACAATTTGAAATTTTGTTTAATTTTGATTCCCTTTATAGCCTATTTGTCTTTGCTCATTTGCATTCATTCCAATCTTTAAGAAATAGAATGCTTGATTTGTAGTTCTTGGCAGAGGTAACTTTCATTATTATTTGTAAAAAATATTGTTAATTTGTGAAATGTCTTTCACTAATTGAAAATGGGAAAGAAGTAATATTGATGTTGAATATATTGGGTGATAGATACAAGTACATGTATGTAATCTATTTATCCGTCTATTTCAATAAACAAGTATTTTTGTATTTTAGTATATATATGTGACCGGCTATAGCAAAACCCTGCTCTTGCCTGCACTTCATGTTTTGAAGAAATTGGCATTTAATTTCACATAATGTGTCTAAAAGACTTATGATTATAAAATTGAAACAATCATATCTTCGCCAATTATTGACCAATTTGTTAAAACAAAGCATGCAATGAAAGCTTGTGATGAGGCCTTTCTAACAGTATGAGAATCTAAATTTTGATTTTTACCGACAAGTGCAGGGTTTTGCTATAGCCAGTCACATATATGCTGTCAGTGGCATATGATTGGTATTATTATACCAACTTTATGAACACAATAGTGCGCAGTTGTCTTTCACGCCAATAAGGAAATAATAATGCTTCTGAATTTATTGGGATATTTCATATAACCAGTCTGAAGCCTTGCTTTCTTTAGTGTGTGATGATGTGTCGTTTATTTCACAAACTGTATGAACCAAACTGTGCAAGAAGTCTTTCACCAATTGACCTAAAACAAGAATTTTTAATATTATTAATATTTATTGTCATCATTATTATTTCGCGACTGTTTTTTTTTACTGTGTATAACTCTGATACCACAGCAAAATGTATTTCATCATTCTCAAATTATTGATCAGTGTTAGTTTGATAATTATATAAGATGTATATTATGATAGTAGTGTAGAACTATTGATGGCCTTTTTTGAAAGATTTATAATGATGGCCTTTTTTGTTTTTATGTCATAACAATGGTTTTCAAGCCTTGCAAGTTGTTTCCAAAAAATTTCAATTCACAAAATATGTCTTTCACTATTTCATGCAAACTAGACCTTGAAAAGGAATTCAATATTGTACATTTAAATTTTATTTTATTTATCACCATATTCAGTAGTATTGTGTATCTATAAAATGTTGTGCTAAGCTTTGGTGGACCTACCATCATCATACGTGGTTTTAGCTTTAAGGGATCTAGAACTTTTGTTGGCATACTATGTGCAAAAACTGACAAATAGTTGATAAAATGTGTATTTCTGTAATATGATATGTCCACCGAGTGAAGTGTTACAATTGCATGTCAAATGAATGTTGTATGACCGAGTAATGAGCGAAAGTGCAAAGTAATATATTCGCTAACTCATTGCATTGACTTTGTACAGTTATAATTATCCACTTGAGAATTATAAATCTGAACACTTCAAACATACATATCTTTATAACAGAAGAGAAATTTTGAAAACCGAAAGCTGTTCCATGATTCTATTATATACAATGCGGTATGTGAGAACCGCTAGAGTTCCAAGTAAGTTTTGAGAATTGTTGACAATGTGACTAGATCTTAATAGTAGTTAGAGCACAGGTCTAGTAAACTGGCCCTATATTCATGAAACCCTGCTAGCTTAGTTCCTTGCTAAGTGTATCTTAAATGTGCAGTTTATTGAGCAACAAACAGTTTTCCTTGTCCCCAACTAGGGTAAGCTGGGTAAGCCTTAGGTACCCACTAAGTTAACCCTAGTTAGCAACTAAAATATATTGTGTTAAATTCGTAGCCACGCCATCCAAAATAGACTTAGCAAGGAACTAAGCTAGCGGGCTTTCATGAATTTGTGCCCTGGAAGGCTCCGGTGCGATTCCTGTGTCTGGCAGAAGCCTAATTTCGTTGCTCTTTTTCATGCATTTGTGTTTGAATAATTTGAATTGTACTAAATATTGGAATAAAAGCTAAGTCATTTTGATGGACTGTTAAGTTTCCCAATTCATGAGCTTTTTTATAAGATTTCCTTTAATTATTATTATCATTTTATGTTTTCATTACAAAAAAATGAACATAAATTTAAATTAAGATGAAATTGAAATTTAATTGAAATTGTGATCATTTACCATCTGGACTAACAATGTATTCCTTAGATTGGTTTTTAGTTGTGAATTTTCATGTATATTTATTTGGCTCTGATTTTTGGTTTTGATGGCAAAATACTACATTAAATCTTCATTTAGATGATAATAGTAATAATAACAACCGTTATTTATATAGCGCTATTCCTGTAAGGATCATCATAGGGCTTTGCACTAGATTAATTCCTATTTCGTCTTTCGAGTACATTGTAAGTGTGTGAATCTTGTAAACATTCAGATAATGTGTATAAATGTATTTAAATATAATATGTACATGTATATCACACGAGGGACACTTGCAATTCATGTCTAGTACTACCGTTGTTATAAGTGTCTGTTACTTCAATTTCATTTTTATTGTATGTTCTAGCTGAAATTTGATATGCCTTTTTTTTCCTAGCTGTAGTTTGATATGCCTTTTTTTCCTAGCTAAAGTTTGATATGCCTTTTTTCCCTAGCTGAATTATATAAATGTTTTATGAATCCGATACAGAATGGGATCTGTTGCCAAATAACCTTGAACACAGAATGTAAAGCTGAGGAAATGTCAACAACATTTAACTTTGGTCATGCACTGTCTATTTCATTGCTGGATTTTGTACCTTTTTTGTAGAAGGTTGTTGTAACCAAAGTATAACAAGTTATATACACCTGTATATCACCAGAAAGCTGAGATTTGGGAGTATTCAGCTAAATCGAAACGGAAAATTGCAACATTGCGACTTTGTTATGGTTTTGAGGTGACTGATTATTTTCTGTATTTCCGTGTATAAACTTGTGTAAACTTGTGTGAACTCGAACAGGGCCCAACTTGCGCATTCTCGTGCAAACTACTTGTATCTCTCTTTCACAAAGAACACGCTAATATATGCACACATACGCACAGGAATATACATTGTATTACAGAATATTTGTGTGGAAATTCATGAACCTGACTGCACACAGTGCAAATTACATTTTTATGCTACGTGCCTTACATGTACATACATTTACATACATTATGGTGTACTACATTTTAATTCATGAATTTTCTCTGAACAAATGGTGTTTTTTTTTATTAGTTATTATGTAACTTTATTTCTATCTTTTTAAATAGGGTACTCTGTGAAAATGTGTGTATGTATGCACAATATATATTATGAAACTTTATTTCCTATGTATGAGGGCACAATGCACATTAATAGCACAGTGAATTAAAATTCAACATTTTTCAAACAACATTAGGATGGTGTTTATGTTTTTATTTCTGTGAAAAAAACAAACTTGTACTGCATGTGATGTAAAATTGGATGAGGCATATGTATAAAGAATTATTTTGTTGCCCCAAATTACAAACAACCCAGGCATTGACTTTTGGGAACCTGTGGCCGAGAGCACGATCATGACCCAGGACAAGACCTATTTCCATTGATCTCTAGATATGCTTTACGGTTGAATGAGTAAGGGCGGTATGTGTGCTCTGCTACGTTCTGTTGATTTGTATGTAATTCTAGCATATTGATATCGATGAGTTAGAGCCAATGATGCTAATTACCATGGTAAATGTCGCTGGTCCGTAATCGGGCCCCTGCCCCCTGGTAGGTCTTGTATGAACTCTTATAGAGTACCGAAGTAGTGACGTCACATGCTTTTGTTATGGCATAGTAATGGTTCTAAACAACTTTTCCTTTCATACTGGCCTGTGGCAGTGGGTTGGAGCTGGACGAATGCCTTCTTAGCAACCGCTAAATCACCAATTCATTGATTGCCTGACATTGTTTAGAACCATCACCCATGGCAATGAATAGCTCTGACGTCACACTTCGGTACTCTATGGGGATCACACAATTTAGTATTATTATACCTTCTTTTACCATCTAATCTCCCAATATAACATTATCTTCATCTATTTTTCTCGCCAATTTCAATCTGTGACCAACTTCCATCCATTTAACCGTCTCTTATGATGCAACATTGTAATTTTCTTCGCGTAGATAAGGGAACCAACGCCCCAAAATACTATTATAGATGAAAAGGAACAGAAGAAGATGGTCACTCTATCGTCTCCAAATGTATGCGTGTATAGAATGAGGTCACATTGGTTGTGTTTATGAATTGCACAACCCATTGCAAAGTGTAATTGGATATCAGACAACGGTACCGAAACATATTTACAAGCCTGTGTTGCTCTTTGCGTGGTGGTCCCCTTTAATCATGCGTTTCCCATTATTTCTTAATAATAAGTAAAGACAAAATAATACTCCTTCTATCATCTGCTCTCTCACTCATCTATTTTCCATCATTTCTCACTGGTTTCAATCAAAGACCAACTTCCATCCCTTCTCCTACTATCCACTTTCTCCCAATAAAAATTTATCGTCATCCATTTTCCATCATTTCTTGCCGATTTCAATCAATCAATGAAGACAAACGTGACAATTATGAAATGAGTTTGAAATCCCCACTAAAAAGGGGGTGTAAACTTTGTTTTTAATTGTCCATAATTTGCCGTGCAACACGTCGCCATTTTACAAAACATTACACAGGAAAGTAGTATTATAGCAAGGTACATGTATGCAAACAAATCGGACAACTGCCTCATCAATAAGATACTGCATTGCTCCAACATCTAAGCCACTTTGTACCACGGCACATAAATGTTATAATGACTACAGTGGAACTTCTTTATAACGAGCTCTATTACTACGAGGTACCCGATATAATGTAGAGAGGCTTTTTCACAGGTCCAGGTTTCTATGTATTTTATCATTTTTAAGCCCCGATACAACAAGATATCTGATATAACATGGTAAATTCAATGGGTCAGAGTTGCTCGTTATAACGAGGTTTCACTGTACATGTGATGACTCTGCCTGTTATACTGCGGTACCAAACGCATGGGCCCAAATTCTTAACATGGGGTTCAATTTAATCAGGGTCAAATTTAACCCTAGATTAAATAGCATCATTTGACATTTCTTTTGTCTAAATGTACATGTATTGACTAAATTTGGAATAACAAATGCTTCAACTAGCAAGTGTTTCATTCAACTCTTGGTTTAAGTACATTATTGAACATGATTTGTTTAGTTAGTGCATGGATTAAATTTAACCCTTGGGCTAAATTTGGAATACACAACACTCAAATGCTATGTTCAATTTAACACATGTACAAGTGTATGTTACATTTAGTTGGGGTTAATTCCTGCCATTTTGAGTCAATGTCAATGAACACATGGGACTAAATTTGACATAACCCCTGGACTAAAATAACCTCCCTGTTATTCTAAATGAAATTCTCTGAAAAGAAATTGGGCCATGTACAGTGGAACCTCTTTATAAGGGTACTCCGTTATAACAATGTACCTGATGTAGCGAGGCTATTTCACAGGTCCAGGTTTTAACCCTTGGGCTAAATTTAACCCTTGGGCTAAATTTGAAATACACAACACTCAAATGCTATGTTCAATTTAACACATGTACACGTGAATGTTACATTTAGTTGGGGTTAATTCCTGTCATTTTGAGTCAATGTCAATGAACACATGGGACTAAATTTGACATAACCCATGGACTAAAATAACCTCCCTGTTATTCTAAATGAAATTCTCTGAAAAGAAATTGGGCCATATACAGTGGGAACCTCTTTATAAGGTACTCCGTTATAACAAGGTACCTGATGTAGCGAGGCTATTTCACAGGTCCAGGTTCTATGCATTTTATTAGTTTAAAGCCCTGATACAACCAGATATCTGATATGACCACGTAAATTTAATGGGCCCGAGGTGCTCGTTATAATGAGGTTTCACTGTATCGAATCCTGTATGCACTAGTTATGGCGTAATTACAATTTGTATCTAATAACATGAATTATACATTTTCATTCTTATTTGCAAATCTACTACTGACATATCTACCTAACTAAAAATACATACCTAAGATAACTAAAAAAAATGTAATATACATGTATATTTTCTTTCTTCCGCGACAATGTTCAATTTCTGACACGTTCTTTGTAATTTCGACTTCACTTTTTCTTGTGTGCTGTCCACATAGAAATTAAAACGTAAAGCATATAGCAGACACGAGGCAACAGACTCAAACACACAAAATAAAACGTCTCATTCTAACGTAAAAAATACTAAAAGGCTTGTATCAATTGAAAACAATGCCAAAGCAAATGGTAATCACTTGTTCTATCATGTACATCACATAGCATATTTATGCAAATTACAATACAAACTACACAACAAAAGACAAAACTTCTGTACACATCATATATTATTAAAGTGCCTGCTATAATACAGAAGAGGCACAAATCTTCCTTTAGATTATTACATACACGACTCTTAAGAATTTAGTTTGTATTTTTAAATAAAAGCACCAACCAAGGTTAACGAGTTTTACTTGTACCCACTCATACACCCCATTCATACTTGCGTCTAGCACTGGCCTGGCCTGGCACTGGTCTGGGATAAGATGTCTACCCATTCATACTAGGCATCAACCCTGGACAAGTAGTACAGTGAACCCTATTGTATTGTGACGTCACAATGGCTGTGCAAAACCTGTGCACAGAGCGCGCGTGTTGATAGAACAAGATCGTAATGCGCATGCGCAATCCAGGCCACTGTTAATGCCACTGTTCATTGATACTTCATAAGTCTAGCACTGGCTCGGCACTGGCTTAAACCAGTGCAGAGCCAGTGCTAGACACAAGTATGAATGGGATGTAAGACTCTCTGCATTCCTTTGTCCGTATGTGAGTTTCTCTCGTCCTCAACAACAACAAAAAAAACACCTAAGAATTAGAGAGTTGGCACAAATGTAAACTACAATAAATCACTGGTGCAAGGATAAGGCTTTTCCTGCGCTACAAATTTCACGGTTTCAAATATTATTATAGAACAAATGCATGTCACTCTTAGATTAATATGTCACATATGCACCATATACAAGCCAAATATGCAAACAATTTATTTTGTATTCATCATTGATTTGGTTGATTCAAAATTCTTGATTCTTCATCTGATCTCGATCTTCTCATAAACAAGTTTGCAAATTTAAATTTTCTACACCTAACGCAATTGTCCTTTAATTTCTTCTAGCGTTACTTGTAATCATAATTTGTATAAAATAACTAAGCATTCTGCATTTTAAAAAACATAAATAGACTTCAACAAGCTACAGTACCTACATCTTTTGTTTTTAATGGACTAAAATTAATGACAAATAAACAGGCCTGTTAATGCACTTTGTCTAGTTCACATAGAAATAATGAAAATCAAAAACAGTGCATGATCCTGGAGTAGTACACAAAATAAATAAATCCTTTTATAGAATGCCCAGAACAAAATTGCAGATTTTAACATGTGAAGAAAAGAAAAAATGACATGTTTAAATAAAACTGGGTGGCAAAATAAAACTTGACTCCATATCCAACTATAAAATAGTTATGCATGTAAACCTCTTACAAACACATTCCATTTCCTAACTTTGTAGCATCACTCGAGTTACATAGAAATTACATTTTGAAAGAAAAAAGTATATACAAAAAGTATTATACAAATATGCCCCTCCAAGTCATAGAAAGAAATTTAAAAAAATCAATATCACTTTCATCAAATTTAAACCACAATTTTGGTTAACATTTTGTTTTAAAAAAACAATTTCCAAATTATACTGATTGTTATTTCCTATTTGAATGTTTCAATTTCTTTTTTAAATGTAACACTTGCAAAAATAAATACATTTCCTTTTTCTTCAATGCTGACATGATTGTTATGCACTCAGGCAATCATCCTGAATACAGTAAGTTGAATTAGGTATGCGATAATTACAGTAATGATCCTTTCGACCTGGCCTTCCTAACACTATCGATCCCTGCTACAGGACTGAAAACGGCCTCTGCATTTTATTTGTTCCCATCTCTCGTCTTATGGGCCACCTTATTCTGGCTTTCGGGCCACCCAAAATGTGAAAAATCTGAATTTACACTTGCCTCAAAAAGCCTCCAAGAAGAAGAAAAATAGTTACATTCAAGCTTCGCTAGATATACACATGGCAAATCTCAAATAGCACAGTAATAACACATGTTAAATAAGAAATGAATAATGTCCCATGCATGATCACTTTTTGAATTCTGGGTACCGTATGTACAATGTAAAGTGTAGCCTGCTCCGTGACCCTTATAAAACTCTGAACATTGACATGACAACATATCAAAGCTTCATAGGAAAATTGTGTATTGTGCGGTGCATTATTTGAAACCCTTCTGCCTAAAGCTAGACGAAGCCAAAAGCTTTTGTCACAAATACATGCATGCATTTGTTTTCGTTTTACAATCTGCCATTAGCTAACGAGGTGGTGGATGCAACTGCCAGCGATAGGGACCACTGTTTGTGTATCCCGATGGATATCTTGATGGCGAGAAGTAGTTTTTTTCTCGAAAGAGCCGGCTGATGCAAGTGTGAGCGATGGGGAGGTGGTTGTCATCAGGAGGGCGTACCATGATAATGAGGGGGGGTCACTATAAGACCCCTTTAACAAAATGATTTACCATACTAGACAAAGCCAAAAGCTTTTGTCTTGATTGCGAGCAGCAGTTTTTTCTTGAGAATTTGTTTGGAGCTGTAGAGGGGTATGTAGAGGCGGCTGATGCACGTGTTGGCGGTGGGCAGGTGGTTGTCATCAGGGGGGCGCACCGTGATGGTGGGCAGGGGCTGGAAACCCTCCTCGCTGGCCGGCAAGCTGGGGCTGGAGGTCCAGAAATACACCTGAAAATGAAAGGGGAAAATGGTAGAAATTGTTATCAGCCTGGTAATGAAAAACACTTCTTGTAGCTATTCTAACAAATCTGATTGAGTTACAAATGAGGTTCATTTGTTATTATCAAGTAGCTTTGAAATTATTCATTTAAATTTTTGTTGAAAATTTCAAATACTTGTATTTTTATTTTTTTATTTTCTTTTTTTTCTTTTTGGGGGGGCTTTTCAACATGTTTTATTCCAAGGCTTCACATACATGTAGCTTTCCCAAAATGTTTGGTCCAACTTCAAAATCAACTTAAAATCTTTGTAAAATACCCCCTGGTGTGATTAAGTGGAGTAACGCTACTCACCAGATCCTGTTTCTGCTGGTTGGTCATCTTCTCTACGATGCTCCAGAACCAGAGCTTGAAGGTAGCCAGCTTGTCGTTGCTCTCACTGCTGTGCCCATCTCCTGTTTAATAATTATAATAATTAAATCAATGATCAATGCCATATTGGTAATAATTTATACTCATATTGATGTTAGTGATGATAAGGAAATGTAAAAGCAATGATGAAAATATCATCATCATCATTTCACTATCACCATCACCATCACCATCACCATCACCATCACCATCACCATCACCATCACCATCACCATCACCATCACCATCACCATCACCATCACCATCACCATCACCATCACCATCACCATCACCATCACCATCACCATCACCATCACCATCATTATTATTATCACCATCATCATCAGTCACCACCACCACAATCACAATCACCACCACTACCCCTGTTATCACCATCATCACAATCAACTCCACCATCATCACCATCATCACCATCACCATCAACATATCAACTTATTAGTTATTTTAACTTTGAAACTTACAATACCTTTCAAACCAATTGTAAAATTGAGCAAATAAATGTTACAATTTAACTCACCTAGCTTCCCAGTCTCATCGTTGAAGGTGGTATAACTGATCAGCATCTGCACGTTGACCTGTCCGCAGCCATTGACCAGTAGTCTGAAGTCCTCGGCGGTCAGTCCGTCTAGAGCGTTGCGAGGAAGGACATCAAACAGGCCTTGCCTCATGGACTATTAAAAAAATGGAAAAAAGGACATGTAAATATATGAATATTTAGACTGCAGATTAGTTATTTGAAGCTATCTAATAAGACAACAGAAAAATCTTAAGTCCTCGGCGGTCAGTCCGTCCTCTTTGACTGTTGGTTGAAACAAGAAATTTAATGAATGTATAAACTTGCAGAGGCTAGTTTCTTACTGCGATCTAGAAATCTTTTCACTCTGAACAGGGGGAACAACAGAGCCAGAGACAGAAACAAAGACAGATTAATGTATAAACGTGCCGAGATTAGTTTCAAATCTGCCTTATTTTCTCTGTTTTAGGGGGCAACCAAAACTTCCATTCGGGCCAACAAAAATGTGAAGATTCAAGAACTTGGAACTTGGCCAACAGGGCCACTAGACAAAAAAGTGAGTGTGGGGCACTGCCATTACTTAAAGGGATAGTTGAGTTTTGGTTTAGAGGTAATGGTTACTAAAATTCAGTTTGACAAAAACTACTCTCTATACCAAAACTCAACTTTCCCTCTAAAATTATTTATAATGCCTTGCACTGATCATACATACCGTGAGACACTTGGATGCCACAGTCACCATCTTGTACTCTGCGTAGCGGCGCACATACTCAAAGATGTTCTCCGTCGTCACGGCAACGCGAGACCCCCCGGGGACCAGATCCACGGTACTGCCCCCTTCCTCCTTGCTCAGGTGAATGGAGAACGTGAGGTCCATGGCCGCAATGCCCTGCTGACCCTTCTCTGCGTCAAGTAGCAGTTGGCGTAGACCCTCGTAGAGCGTCGGATCGAAGAATGCCAAGTCGTGCCAGCCAATCTATGTGAATGAATTGATATCATATTAAATGATATATGAAAGCAAAGGATTGATTTGCAATAGCTGATTACGAAAAGAATAAATAATGCTGAAATTCTTTGTTGACCCTTCTCTGCATTTCGTAATAGTTGGCGTAACCCCTCATAGAGCGTGGGATCAAAGAACGCCAAGTTGTGCCAGCCAATCTAGGTGAATGAATAGATTAAACAATTGATTGATATAACTATTTGTAGGAGATGATTGTGAGATGGTTGTGAAAATAATAAATGATGAGAATCAAGAATGTGAAGTCCATGGCCACAATGCCCTGCTGACCCTTTTCTGCGTCGAGTAGAAGTTGGCGTAGACTTTCGTAGAGCGTCGGATCAAAGAAGGCCAAGTCGTGCCAGCCAATCTATGTGAATGAATCGATATACATGTATTGATTGATTGAACTCATCGCAGTTACATGTGTAATGGCATATATTAAATAATGAAAGTTTGATGGCCGTAAAGCCCAATGCTTGCTGCTCCTTTTCAGCACTCGAGTTAAAGGTGAAGTAGACCCTCATATAGTGTTTGGTCTAAGAATGACAAGACATGATGGATGGCTAATAGCAGAAAATAAGGCAAACAATGTCTGTTTGTTGTTCTTATTTCATTTTTAATTTTAAATTATTATAATGTCTCCTTTGTGACACAAAATGAGAAAACTGTTCAAAGACATTTCCATTTTGACAAGAAATTTATGGAAACTTCAAAAGAAAATTAGGGGGGAATTTGAATTTAAAAAATCATAAAAAAATGAAATCATTTACCTTTCTTCCTAGCAGGAACTTGAGGACATGTCGGCTGAGGGACAGTGGACACAGCTCATTCTGAAGCAGGCAGAAACCAAGGATTCTAGAAACGAAGAACAATATCATAATAATGAAAGAGCGATAAGAATATTAAATGCACATACAAAAATGGAAATGTAAACAACCTTGCAACACAATTACACAATCAAAACTGTACTAATATGTTGCTTTTGTTGGAGTTAATCAATAAGAGCGCTGATTTAACTTTCTTAACAGTGACCCAAGTTGTATAATTACATTCAGTTACTTGGCCAAAGTATAGTAACAGATTTGTTATATTCCTGAACACATTCAGTCTCTTGGCAGAGCTGTTACCAGGATATGTGAGTAGAATTATCACTTGCCAAGTAAGCATCACCAACACACCCAGTCTTTCTTATGAGGTTGCAGTTTATTTCAAATGTTCCACTAATGTATCCTAAAAAAGTTTTTAAAAATGAGCTAGAAGGGAATCTAACCCGAGTTCTCTGGATTACTCAACCATCGAACCACAAAGACTCTTAATTATAGGGTAACTTCCCATTATCTAATACAGTCAAACATGCATATATAGTGACCACCCAAGGGAGACAAGAAGAGTGGCCACTACAAGACAGGTTTGACTGTAATTGATCTTGTGTACATCAAAAAGTACTCTTACCTGCCGACGTTCCTGAACACATTGAGCCTCTCCGCGGTGCTCTTGCCCGGGCGAGGCGAGTAGAACCCCCTCTTGCCTGGCTGGTAGAACAACGCCTCGTTATCCCGGTCCGCATCGTCGAAATCTTCCGTCTCCATCTCCGAGCCCGGCCCGGCTCCGGAAGTTCCGCCGGGCGTACCTCCCGCTCCATCACCCCCACCGGCGCCGCCGCTTTTCGCTTTGTCGCGCTCGCCCCCTCGTTCCCGCTCGCCGAGGCCGAAGATGTCTAGGTCGAGGCGGCTGCTGTCCGCGGCGTCATCCCTACTGTGGAGGAGGAAGGAGAAGGAATGGATGCTGGGTTGATGAATGAGAGACGGGGGGGTGAGAGACAAGAGGGAGAACGGATCAATGCGGTGTTAGGACGCACGACACAACACAATACACAATGCACAGGTGTTAACGAATCTCATACTGAATGTACATGAATAATTGTTAGATCATATCAATGCGGTGTTAGGATGCAGAACACAATACAGTATACACTGTACACAGGTGTTAACAAGTCTCCTACTGAATGTACATGTATCATTGTAACACTGAATTGATTTAGATGGGTGTTAATTCAGTGTTAGGATGCACAACAATAGTCTATTGTGTTTAATATACTGAATGTATTTTTTTAACACTAAAATCAATTTAGAGTTTAATAGGATGCATGGCAAAACACTATACACAAGTGTTAACAATTATCATACCAAATGCATAATGGCAACAACATATCAATTCATTGTAAGAACGTACAACACATCACAATACAAAGGTGTCAACTAGAATTGTACCAAATGTGTTATTGTAACAGTTAGGACATACGACACAACAAAATACCAAAAAAATGTAGATAGGTGTTAATTCAGTGTAAAGGTGTACAACATAATGCAGATAACAGGTGTTAACAGGTCCCATTGTAACACCGAATCAAATCAGTGTTAGGTCATGAAACACTAAATTGTGTAATGCTGAATTTATCATTTTTAACACTAAACTGATGACACACTGAACCTTAGGTGTCAACAAGTATCATATCAAATGTATTTTTGTAACACCATATCATTTCAGAGTTAGGAAACACAACACAACACAATGCACAGGTGTAAACATATGTCATGCTAAGAGTAACACTGTAACACAGAATCAATACAATATTACAACACAATATTCACACTGAATGCATTACTCTAAAACTAACATCAAATCGTTTCTGTGTTATTATGCATGACACACAATGTCAGAGGCATAACTAAGTATCATATTGAATGTACTAATTGTAGTAAGATCAAATTTATTTAGTTTAACGATTAATGACACTAAACAATACCCTGGTGTTAAAGAAGTATCATACTGAACGTATAACTGTATCAAAAAATCAATGCACTGTTAGGACACAAGATACAACACAATACCAAAGTGTGAATAAGTCACATACTGAATTTATCACTTATAGGACCTATAACACAACACTAGAAGATGTGTTTAAGAAAAAATGATGCTTTGTAATCAGTGGCAACATTTCAATTTTCAGATCTTGAAATTTCTGAATTCTCAACAAATCTTAGCATTCCTGTGATATATAACTTGTATTCTTTGGCAAATAACAATCATAAAGAGTCAGCAATGACATAGACATAGAGGTGCAAAGTAAAATGGGAGAGATAAAGAAAGTTAAGCCTACCTTCCTCTGGAAAGGATGATGTCCACAGCCTCCTCCACGCGTTCCCTCAGAGATTCCTCACTGGCTAGTAGCAGTAGAAGTCTGGCTGGAGGCAGCTCCAGTAGCATCCCTGTTATCATGCTGGCTAGAGACTGGAAAGACACAAGAATGATATTTATATTAAAATATATATATAATACAATATCAGTCAGTCAATCAATCAATCAATCAATCAATCAATCAATCAATCAATCAATGAAACTATAACTGGCTAGAAGCAGCAGTGGTCTTGCTGGAGGCAGCTCCAGTAGCATCCCTGTTGTCATGCTGGATAGAGACTGGGAAAAACATAAACAAAAGCATGACATTTATAGACTGATATTATTTCATAACCTTTCAATCCAATCAATCAATCAGTCTAGCAATCAATCAATCAATTACTGGCTATCAATAATCATTTGAACGATCAATCCACTCAAATCAATCAATCAATCATTCAATCAATCAATCAATGAACTATTACTATGCTGTTAACCCATTGACTACGGGAACCGAGTGGTTTGTGTACAAAGTCTATGGAGATTTCAGAATCTCGTAGTGAACGGGTTAAATGATTAAAAGATCAATAAATCAATCAATCAAAGTATTACATAAAATTAAACCTAAACAAAAGCTTACCGGCTGCAGAGCGTAAACTCTGGGGAAGAGCCTTTCTCCAAGGGCCTGTTTTGATGGTGGCAGAGGCTCATAGTCTGCACTCCTGTCTTCTGCACTGGCACTGTCGCGGGGGTAGAAGGGTCGCGCGTCGTATGACAGGCTGTTCCGGTCTCGATCGAGGCTCTGCGCCATTCGGCCGCTGCCCCCCGTGCGCAGCTCTGAGCGACGCTGGCGTTCACGTTCTCGCTCTCTCTCTCGCTCACGCTCTCGGCTGCGCAGTCG
The DNA here is from genome assembly GCA_037951105.1 of Echinarachnius parma. Lineage (NCBI taxonomy): Eukaryota > Metazoa > Echinodermata > Echinoidea > Clypeasteroida > Echinarachniidae > Echinarachnius > Echinarachnius parma. Next base: position 43,924 of record JBAMJV010003842.1, on the reverse strand, counting down.
CTGGATCAGACCTGGTGAGTTAGAAGGTGTAGGAAAGGTTACTTTTTATTTTCCCATTGTGTTGTTTGCTTTATAAAAATTGCATATTATTATTAATATTTTGACTGATAAATGGCATGCCTGTGAAGGAAATGTTGCTCATCACTCATATTGCTCTATGGCTGTCAGTTGTACTGTTTAGGTTCATATCAGTCTCTTGTTAGTCCAACTAATAGCCTCTTACTACTAAATCTATATCTATAACTACTGCATAAAATGTGATGATTGCATCCTCCATATGTGGAAGAAAACTTAAATTGAAAGATACAAACTGTTTACTCACTATATTGTGGTCCCTTGCTGGACCCCTGGCAGTCGTCCAAGTTTGGCACTTTCTCGGGTGACATGAGTGCTTCAGCGACAGCCGTGTAGAAGCTTCTCGCCACGCCGCTTCCTTCCCCGGGCTCATCCTTGAATGTCACCTTGACACGGTGGACCGCAAGTGGGAGGCCGGCCAGGTTGGTGCTGCTGCGACGGCTGAAGTGAGAGTTCAGTTGACGCATTGTTTGCTGGATCAGCACTTCGCGGGAACGCTCAACCTTTGAAAGTAAAGCAGAATTATGAACGACTTGAAAAGGCAAGAAAGTGCTTATAAGATATTTTTCATGCAGTGGAATACCCTATAGGTTGCTAGCTTTGTTCTGCTACTATTTCTTTACATCTTTGCAAGGCTTGTCCATGAGGTGACCTTGACAAGAGTGGACTGCAGGTTGGTCCTACTGCATCGGCTAAAGTGAGTGTTCAGTTGTCGCATGGTTTGCTGGATCAGCACTTCGCGGGAACGCTCAACCTTTGAAGTAAAGCAGAATCATCAACAACTTGAAATGGCAATAACATGCTTTGAGGTAAATTGTCAGATATTTTTCATGTGATGTGAATACCTTTGAAAAAAAAAACAGAATCATCAACAACAATGTGAGATGGGAAGAAGAATGTGTGCTTTCAGTGAATAGTTTTCATGTGGTAGAATGCCTGTTGCTAGTTTGCATTGCTACTATTTCTTTATATCTGTTGACATCTTACCCTTAAGCTTTTTAATGTTTTTTTTGTTAAATTGTTGGGTGGCACATGCCCCCTGTAGCTATCCCTAGGAATCAATCATAATAAGCCCACTGCACACTACAGGAATGTATCCGATCTGAATGAATATGAATCTAAACTGGAATACAACATGCTTTAAATGAATACTCAAGTCTTGCTTTAGTTAAGATATGCAATTTGAAGACTGGTCTTACCTCTATTAAAGGGCAATGCAACTCAAGAATAGAGTTTATCCTACTTTATACATCGTAATATGCCTGTTTATTATATGTAACACTACTCCAACTCGGATTTCTGCTTTGGAAGAAATATGTGAAAACTCTATCAGGTATACCACTATTCACGCGAACACTGGAGGCCGCCATTTTTAGGTTTGTGCGGACTACGGTCAATGATATGCACTAATGCATTTCAATAGCACCAATTCAAACCATTGTCTGAATACTTGTAGATGCTTTGAAATCAGTGAAAAGCTTTTTGTTCGGCCCTAAGCACATACGTCAGAGTTTGCAAAGCATGTCGGGTAATTACAAGAACATGGCCGCTCCCATCATCTTTTGCCGCCGTAAGAATTAGTAAAATGTGGGTATGTTCACGTAAGGATTTCATGGGATCCAGGAGGCCAAAATTGCCAAGTTATGTATCAAATCAAATGTGTGTTCACCCTCTAAACGATAATAATAACCGAAAGCCATAGTTTCATTGCCCTTTAAAGTGAGGTCCTCAGTATTTTGAGGTGTTTTTTTTTGGTTGGGTTTTTGCTTTTCACTTTGGCTGTGCCGTATGGCCATTCAAGTCTTACCTCTAATGTACTCCTTCACCTCAAAATCTCAAAGCCTCAAAGGCCTGGCTCCATAGTAAACCCCTTATTTCTTAAAGGGACTAAGTAACATTGTCCAAGTCCTCAAAATCCGATTGGAATTCTAGCGGTTGCCTTATACCTTATACCTAGTTGTATTCGTATTAACAATAAAAGCCTGGGACAGGTTTCGGTTTGCAAATTTCCCTTTCATTAAAAAGATATTTACCCTTGAAGTGTTCAGATGTGAACTTATCCACTGGACCGCGAAAACCGTGTACAAAGTGAGTGCAATGAGTTAGTGAATATCACTTTGCATTTTTGCTCATTACTCGGCCATATAATGTCCATTTAACAACACCCAGTGGACATATCAGATATTAACAATATACATTGTATCAACCACTCATCACTTTTTGCACATGTCAACAAAGTTACTAGATCCCTCTAACATACTGCAATATCATTGAGGAACACAAATGCCTTACCTCTAATGTCAGATCCTTAGAAGTGTGATTGTTCCTAAGCTTTTCCATCTCACGCCTGAAGCGTGACTCCTTGACCTCAAAGCCTCCCAGCTCGCTGAGCACGGACCCCGGCTCTGCACCGACATCATCCAGGAACACATGGCCGAACAGTTCCAGACACAAACGCCAACGACCAAGCAGCATGTCGGCCGAGAGAAGAGGTGACAGGGGACTATTACATAGGAGAAAGGCGAAATGAAAAGGGTTAATTGTTCAATGTATTATCACATAAACATTTAGTTCCCTTCTAACTCCCACTCATACATGACACCCTCATATTGTCTACGTCTGAACAAATCCAAACAAAAAAAACATCGACCAAGCAGCATGTCAGTCAAGAGAAGCAGTGACAGGGAACTGTTTATGAGAAGAAATTGAAGAAAGAGAGTTTACATTGATTTCACTCTTTGATAGTCATAAAAACTAAAATCATTTGTCTTTGAACTCTAGCTCTGCCCCAACATGGCCAAATAGTTCCAGATAGAAATGCCAGTGGCCAGGCAAAATGTTGGCCAAAAAGGGGAATCATCATCATTATAGAGATAAAATAGATATAAACAATACATCTTCATTTAGACTTTCAGAATTGTGTTTTCTAACCAATTTCAAATGGGTTTTCCCATCAAGGAGTCAAGATCCGTCATAGCAGAAAGGATATCAGCAAATTAGAACTTTTAAAAGTGTTGACACTGGTCAAGTTCTCAAACAAATCAGACACTGCACATTGAAATTCAAAACCATCTTACCTTGACAGCCTAATGATCTGGTCAATGACGTTGACAGGCTGTATGTGGGCCCTGTCCACTGTGATGGTCGTCGGTCCCCTCCCAGGACCTTTCCTCCTGCCACCGTCCTCTGGGTCTGCAGCATCGATGTCCCTGGTAGTAGACGTCGGTCGACTGCGTTCACCGGTCTCGTGATTGGAGAGCTCCAGGGGCTCCGCAGCCGAGGCGGCACCAGCATTAGCGGCTGGAACCACTACGTTGGCCGACTCAGACAGGTTCATGGGGCTCGCCTGCATGTCATCCTCTGGGCCCACCTGGAAAATGGCTCCAAGGTTGACGTCTCTTGAAGGCGCGGCGGCATCGTCGGTATCATCGTCTTCCTCATCATCATCAGGATCGGGCGGCAAGGGGATTTCTGAGATGGGTACCTGGTCTTGGTTTGCTGCTGGCGGCTGGTTTGCCAGGATGGCTGGAGGATCTCTTGTGCTACCAAGATGTCCCTGGGGACTAGTGTCCATAGCACCTGGTTTTTCAACAAGACCTGTTGTGCGTATCACGCTCACAACAGCTAACCCAGTTCCAGTTCCTGACGTAGAAGCCATTGCTGCAGATTGCACTATCCCACCGCTGCCACCACTTCCTGTGTCATCATTTCCATCACCAGCAGCACCACTTCCTGAACCTCTGGAAGATCTTGGTGCATTGTCCGAAGGTCCTGTTGCACCCCGAGAGGCCCCTGCCCCAGAGCTAGATGGTGAAGCACCGTGTACGACTCCGGAAGGACTCCTTCCTTGTTCTTGAGGCTGATTCTTAGCAGGTGTTGATGATAGACCTCCCACTGGCTGCTGTCCTTGGCTCCCATCTGTTGGGGCACCGGATGAGAAGCTGGTGGAGGATGAATATGTTGTTGCCGATGTGGACGGAAAGGAAGGTTGAGAAGCGTTGCTGCTTTCTCCCAGACTCTGGCTTACAGGCAGTGTGGATGCACTTGCTAGGGAAGCAGCTCCTGGAATAAAGAGAAAACATAACCTTTTGTATTACTTACAAAGTTTTATTGTGAAGAAAGTCTACTGATTCAATCATTTTAGTCTCCTGTACAACTGTATGAGAAACATGACTATTTACAGTAAGTCTAACACAACTGAGTAATCAGCATTAGATTTATACCTCTCCACAACTGTGGAGTGAGGGAACTTAAATATTTTACAATAATTTTAATAAGAAAATCAATAATTTGAATTGAAATATCTTATCAATTGACTTGAATTGATCATTTATTTAAATTCTCATAAAATACAATGACAAAGAACAGCAATAATGCATAACAAAACACAAGACAGTTGGGAAGAGCAAAATAGTCTTATTGAAATATTGCTGCCAAGATTTATTTGTTACCTGATGGCAATGATGAACTGTCTGAACTCTCCACTTTCCCTTCAGCTTGCCTTTCTCCCGACGGCTCGGTAGTTGAAGGACCAGCCGCTCCAGATGGAGCATCTTTGCTCCCTTCTACGACCATCGCCTCTTCGTCGTCCTCCTCATCATCCTCCTCCTCATCATCCTCATCTTCCTCCTGATCGTCGTCCATCCCTACCTGGCCAGCGATCTGCCGTTGGGAGACGCTCATCTGGGTGGGGAGTATCTCCAGGAAGGATTGGTCGACTGTCACCGTCTGGTTGTGACCTGGAAGTCGGATAATAACAATGTCATTAAATTGAAGAATTTGATTTTCACATAATCCACTTACTATTTCAACTTGGTGTTTCAGACCTTAATGTTCGTCCTCAGAAGTTGTTATAATTATACAAAGATTTCATCTTTTTCCTCCTAATCATCATCGTCATCATCACCTTTATCCCCTTAAAACATTGCCAAAGACAAAAGCTAGCCCTTGTAGATATACAATGGTGTCAAGGTGCCCCTGAATAGTCAATAACTGAAATAGAAACAATATATATCACAACCATCATCATTAAGTAAGTGCAACTCACATCATTGTTTTAAGTACCAATAATCAAAACAGCAATTTACTTACCCAATGTGATGTCAGAATCAGCAGGAAGGACAGGGTTCTGCGGCATTCCAAAGAGTTGTTCCTTAGTGGCATTCGGCTGCAGGAGGTGTGGTCTATCAGCCAGGGGCAGTGCCTCAGACAGTGGCGTTTCGATGGGGTCAGGAGGAGGGCATCCCAAGAAGGTCGTGGAGTCGGACCTCACAAAGAAGGGATGCTTGCGTCCCGCCGATGATGATGATGGGCGATCGTCATTCCCTCTCTCTTGATCGGCGTTGGCAGCACTTGTCTCTGCCTGCTCCGCATCTAGGTTGAGACACCAGGATCTCCGGCCGGTCAGGGAGGGTGCCTGCTGGGGCTCAGAGAGCGGTTCCCTCTCGAAGCAGCGCAGGAAGTAGATGCAGGAGTCCAGGACGTAGGCCACATGCTTCATGGCGGCGATGTCCAGCATGGGCAGCGAGCCGAGGTGTTCCCCGTTGTGCGAACGCATCAACGACAGCACGTACCCAAGGTAGTCCATCATGGAGGAGTGCTCCTCGCTGTTGCTATGGGCACCACGTCTCCGGCTCTCCAGAGACTGCTGGTACGCCGTTTCTTCCCTAGCGGCGGCATCGCGGGCCGCACCACGCAGAGTGCGCATGTACTGGCTGCGCAGGGGGTGTGTTGGATGCGATGGGTCGGTGGCGGACATTAGCGCCTTGCCGTAGCGGAGCTGGGCTTCCGTGCTGTTCATGGTGCAGACGAGCCACTGCCATGTTGGCTTCAGACTGCCCTGCATGTAACTCTGAGGACCAAACAAAGGATAAAAATCTTAATATAATGACATGAGAGAGAGAAGCAGTAACGAAATACTGATGACATGCCTAAAATTCTTCTATTATTATTTCAAATAATAATAACAGTAATGTAGACAATATACTGTAATATGAAAAGTAGTAATAACTTTCCTTACAGCCTAAAACCTACACAATTATTTGCTTTTCATAGTTAGAGGGAAAGAAAACAATCTTCATTCAAAAAAAATCCACCCATGTCTGGTACTAATTCACTTCAAAAAGTCCTTATTATAAGTATTCTAAAAATACGGTGTCTTTACAAGCAAACTGTTACCCCGTTCAGGACTGATTGATTTTGCTAGAATATGTATTCTCCATAAACTCTAGCCTGATTATTTATTTGGGGGACCAGTTTGAAAAAAACTTCCATTGTTTTACCTGCAGTTCTTTGGCAGTCTCGGGCGTAATCTCCAGCGACTCCGTCAGAGGCTCCGGGGCCTTGTAGTTGGGCAGCGAAGCCATCAAATCAGAGATCTGTCGCAGCACGATGCCAAACGCCCTCGCTAGGCGACTGGCTGTTGTTGTCGGGGCTGTCTCCGTGGAGAGTGCGGTGGAGGCGCGAGGCGGTGGAGGGGGGATGGCTGCGGTGGAGATGGTGGTGCGTCGCAGGCTGGACGGGTCGATGTAGATCAGACCCGATGAGGCTGTGGGGACAATAATAATAATAATATACTTGATTTATATAGCGCCTAATATGATTGATAATTAATCATCTCTAAGCACTTTACAATGATATTATTACCCCCGTTCATAGGATACAATGCAAACCAGCACACATTGTATGCACCATCTCCACTCCCTGGGGAGCATTTCTTCCAAGCAGCTCATGGGCATTGAGAAGATCCTTCACATATAGGCTTTCACCTCCTAACGGGGTCCCCATTTATACACCTGGGTAGAGAGCAGCAATTGTGGATAAATTGTCTTGCTGAAGGACAAACGCAGTGGGCAGGGTTCGAACTCGGGATCTCATGATGGGAAAACGCGCGCTGTACCAATCTTGCCACAAGTTGATAACAATCAACAAGATTTTCCTTTTGTATATCTGCTGGTTGTATAATGCAATCAATATACTAGCGTTGGAACTAAACAACAATGTCTTTATCAATGATGGTTAAACAAGATTCTACAGAATAGTAGCAAATTTCTACATATCCAAACTCTTTTTTATCTTAGTTTGAATATTAATCGTAGTATTTTAAATTATAGTATTAGTATGCAGACCAGCAAAATTGTATTGAAAAAATTACCTTCCCCACACGCCGAATCCAACCATACAACTTATTTATGATACCAAGTTATTTCAGTTCAATTAATTCTTAGGCATTACTGACCGACAGGGGGTGCTCCGCCAGCTGCTCCTAGCACCTCGTTGACAACACTTGAGCCGCTAGTCCTGGGGTTAGCTGCTGTCAGCGGCTGCTGGTTACGGAACGCCCACTGCAGGGGGTGGGGTGGCTGACTGGATCTGTGAGATGGGAGGCACGGGACAAAGTTAGAAATGTTTAATATCATTTTACGAATTAACTTCATCACAAAATTTATCATGAAATTGAAATTGACAATTGAAATTTACGCAAGAAAGTGATCAGTAAAGACATATATCAAGTTGGTGACATTGCCTAGACTATACTGTTAAGTTCATCATCAGGTGGAGAGAAGTGTCATCGCCAGGCAAGGCATACTAATTTCATGGGCCTGAATAATTATGTTCTGGACGATTGCCCTCTTAGCAATCGCTTTGCCATGCATTTTTGGCTTTCCTAACATTGTTTAGAACCATTACCCATGGCAAAAGAAATAGCTGTGATGCTACACATCCGTAATCTGTAACGCCATATTACCTATTTCCCTCCCTACATGTGACGCACTATTGGCAGAGGCAATGGCCCGGATTCACAAAGGAGGTTTGTACAAACCATGGTTTAAACCATGGTCTACATCTACGGAGTGCTTCTCGTATACAAGTAAAACAATTTCTAATGTCTAATGATATGACTGTGAGTGCTTGCTAACCAGCAAATTTCACCATCTGAGAAGACGAAAAATTTATTTGGTGCATTGATTAAATGTGTACCATCAACATTGTTAACAAGTAAGGAGTTTACATTCTTTCTACATCAGATTACAAATGGCAGTCCATAGATGTAGACCATGGTTTAAACCATGGTTTGTACAAACCACCTTTGTGAATCCGGGCCAATGAGTGGTCGTTCACGGGAATCATCGTTGAATCGTTGGTCAACGCACTCATCATTCTCATTCATAAAATCTGAAATGCCTTGGGAACATGTAGGACACAATAGCAATGATGTACAGTATACACATTTTAATCTCACCTGTTGCCTTCCACGTTTGACGCACTGTTTGCAGATGCCGTGATTGGTCGTTCGAGGGAGTCGTCGTTGAATCCCTGGTCGACAGTCTCTTCCTCATCGTCGTTCATCTCATTGTCGCTGTCCTCCTCCTCTTCCTCCTCCACCTCGTCAGCGTTGGACGACGACTCGTCCTCGGAGAAGAACAGGGATGCCAAGCCACCTCCTGAAAAGTATCATTATTCACAGTGTTACCACCAATACAATCATTATTATTTTCAAACATTTATAGGGAAACTGACCAGAAAATATATAACATAAAGGAAAGAGAGCAAAGAAAATGGGGTTTCTCTGGGATTCTAACCCGAGACCTCTGCATTGTTTGACCAGTGCTATACCGACTGAGCCATAGAAAGCCGTAGTGCTTGTGTTAATTCCTGAAATCCCTTTTTCATTTACAATAATTATCAGTTGCTTTAGTTCCAAAATGTCTTTTGCTCTACATGAATGGGCAATTTTGCTTTTCATTTAAACAGGGCTAAAAGGAATGGGTCAATCAGATTCCTACAACAAAATTTGGCACACAGAGAGGGGTAACGTACCTGCATCAGACCCTGGGTTAGGGGCGTTCACCCCGCTGCGTCGGCTGGACGGCTCGTGGTCCTGGGCGCCGCCATCTTGGTCTTGGTTGCTATGGTTACTCTCACTGTCGTAGTCACTCTCAGCCAACAGGTCTAGGTCCATGTCACTCTCATTACCGGCTGATGAAGGGAAACAAGAATTTAATTTTTTAATTAAATTTGTTTAACTTTACATTCAGTTACCAAGTTTGATTGAAATCTGATATTCAGTTCTTGAGATTCTGCCATTACAAGCTATTTTTGCATATATATATCGAGTCCTGTGACCTTGAACTTTGACCTCATGACCCCAAAATTAATCGGCTACGTTGGCTCCCTAATATATATTCACATACCAAGTTAGATTGAAATCTGACATTAATTTCTTGAGATTTTGCCACTACAAGCTATTTTTGCATATATGTGACCGGCTTTAGTAAAAGCAAGCACTTGTCGGTAAAAATAGAAATGTAGATTGTCATACCATTACAAAGGTCTCATCACAAGCTTTCATTTGACACTTTGTTCTAACTAATTGGTCAATAATTGGCGAAGATATGATTGTTTCAATTGTACAATCATAGGTCTTTTACACACATTGTGTGAACTTACAATGCCCATTTCTTCAAAACATGAATTACTGACAAGTGCCGGGTTTTGCTATAGCCGGTCACAATTAACATAATTCAATTTATTTTCACTCTAATATTGTATTTGATAAATTATTTGCATCTACGAAGCGTTCAAACACTAACATGGTGCTTGCTATAAGATATTGTAAATTCCCAAAGCATCTAAACATGGTCCGATCTGTTTCCATAGGCAATGGGTTAATTTGTAGGAATGCTGTAGGCCAGTCCATCACTGGTTCAGATGAAAAGGAAAGATACATTTCTCTATTGATATATGCAGGCCAACAGTGAGCTTCCAACGGCAAATGAAATCTCAAAGTAATGTTGGCCTGCAATGGACAATGTCGAAGCTAGTATCAACATAAGAGAGCTTTCAATGGCAAATGAAATCTCAAAGTAATGTTGGCCTGCAATTGGCAATGGTGGAGCTAGTATCTATAGTGAGCTTTCAACGGCAAATGAAATCCCAAAGTAATGTTGGCATGCAATGGGCAATGTCGGAGCTAGTATCTACAGTGAGCTTTCAACGGCAAATGAAATCTCAAAGTAATGTTGGCCTGCAATGGGCAAAGGTGGAGCTAGTACCAACGTGAGCTTAAGGGTTTTGCTATAGTCGGCCACTTCGTTGGCGGAGGCATTCAAAACCTAACAAATTATGCTGACATTGTTCAGACACACACAAAAATATAAAACATAGAGAAAAAAAGAAAAGAGAAAAGAAAATAAAGACACAAGTTAAGATTGAAAATATCCTTTTGTCCACACAGAATTGGCCATTGTAAGCAAAGTACAACTTTTTGAGATCAGGGCAATATCAGTTGTTAAAAGATTACTGTAAACTTGATGTAACAACTGACCATCATCCTCCTGCTGGTCATCCTGACTGGGCTGGTCCCGGGGGTCCTGGGGCGGGGCGTTGCTAGAGTCTACATCTCTCTCCCTCACATCACTGGATACAACCATGATGTCACCTTCTACCATGTCAATCTAACGCAGAAACAGAAAAATAATATTAATTTTAAAGATAATTTCAATGATTTGATTGTGATATTATTCAAATCAATCAATATAAATTATTATCATCTGAATCATTGTCATCATCCCCATTAGCAGCATCAACAGTATCATCATCATCATTATCACCATCATCATCATCATCATCATCATCATCATCATCATCATCATCACCACCATCATCATCATCATCATCATCATCATCATCATCTCCATCATCATCATCATCATCATTGCCGCCATCATCATCATCATCATTGCCGCCATCATCATCATCATCATCATCATCATCATCATCATCATCATTGCCGCCATCATCATCATCATCATCATCATCATCATTATCCCCAGCATCATAAAGAGCGAAGATATCTTAGTGAAAGGTGATGTTGGGTCAAATCTTTCTTAGAACATAACAAAAACTAAAACTTTGCTCAAACTTTCACAGATTATTCCTCCAAATAATTCACTTATATAAAAAAAATAATTTACTACGATTTCATTGTCATTTAAGCAAAATTATAATTGATTTACCCTCTTTTTTCAAGGGGTGACTTTGAGATACCTTCAACTCTTAGATATTAAAATTATGATTTTATAATATGATTTAATAATTACAGTCACCACCATTAACATCATTATAGATATATTGTCCTCACCTCCTCGCCATCGCCGACCTCCATGTCCTGATCGTCGTCATCGATGGTGCGGTTGCGAGAGATGGAACGGTGAGGGTGTGTCCTCATGGAGGGGGCGTGGTGGTGGGCGTGGCCTGGGCTTGGCTGGTTACTGGAGGTAGATCTCATGGGCAAGGGCTCCGTGAAAAACAGCTCCTCGCTTCCCTGTGATGACAGAAAGAGAATACAAACAAAATATATTATTATCTCATCATACAACAGTGCTCCACATTAATTTTTTCTCAATCTGTGATGGGGCTTTTGCAAGATATAGAGAGGTAGGAAAATTAAAAAAAATATAGTAATCTCATTATACAACAAGGCACAATACAATCATGAAAATATAATAACATACCTGTTACATGTATACAGCAGCATTGCTCAAACCTAGTACTTGCCTGCTGGCCTAGGGCCACCAAAATTGTGCCAAAATCTAGTTCTATGTATACAATATATGATAAATATTCTGTAAATACGTATGTATACATTTTTTTTTCTAGAAGAAACTTGCCTGATATCTTACCTGGATGGCATCAGCATGGCTGTTGAAGAGAGGGAAGGGGAGGAGGGTCTAGTCACACCCATCCTAACAGGTGCAATGAGGGAGTCACCAATCTCACACAGCTCTGAGATGGACAGTGGTCTTTGTAGACAGGTTCAACAGTGGTCTTTATAGAATGGTTTTGACTGATATCTTACCTGGATGGCATCAGCATGGCTGTTGAAGAGAGGGAAGGGGGAGGAGGGTCTAGTCTCACCCATCCTAACAGGTGCAATGAGGGAGTCGCCAATCTCACACAGCTCTGAGATGGACTGGCGGATTAGGGGGGCAGGGGTCTCTATAGACAGGTTTTACAGTGGTTTAATTTAACAGTGGGCTTTGAAGACAGGTTAAACAGTGGTCTTTGAAAATAGTTTGACAGAGGTCTTGAAAGAAAGACTGAGATCTTACCTGGATGGCATCAGCATGGCTGTTGAAGAGAGGGAAGGGTGAGGAGGGTCTAGTCACACCCATCCTTACAGGTGCAATGAGGGAGTCGCCAATCTCACACAGCTCCAAGATGGACCAGTGGATTAGGGGGATACGGGTCTCTATAGACAGGTTTGACAGTGGTGTCTGTAGACATGTTTTGACTGAGATCTTACCTGGATGGCATCAGCATGGCTGTTGAAGAGAGGGAAGGGGGAGGAGGGTCGAGTCACACCCATCCTAACAGGTGCAATGAGGGAGTCACCAATCTCACACAGCTCTGAGATGGACTGGTGGATCAGGGCCTGGAACACACGCTTGCAGCGCTGCACTGGCTCGGACCTGTGGGGCATGGATCAAGAAAAAAAGGGAGAGAGTCAAGAAAAGTTATATTAACAGGCATTCATACAATTTATTCAGCACATGTTTATTGTGTTAATTTTTGAACAAATCAGTAGGTCTAATTCGAAGAGTATTGTGACTCAAAAGAAATGACAAAGGAAGGTCAAAAGAAGGTGGAACAAAATAAATTTCCTTTATTTTAATCTGAGTATTGTTCTACATAATGATATGTTTTCATAACTTAATATGATTTTTGTCTGACAAGCATGATTAATTATTATTTATTCCATGATAAATACAAGATAAAAATATGAAACAGACGAAAATAGCAACTGAGCAAATATCATAGATAAACATTATTCTTCGCACCCAATTTATCAAAATAAAAAACATTAACCAATTACTTACAGCTTCTTTCCAGGAGCCATCTCGATGCTAAGTACCACGAACACCCTGGCGACCGAACGAACAAACCGACGGGCCACCTCGGCCGCTTCAGCCTTGCTCGTGGCCGACTGCGCATGACGCAAACGACGGATCAGCGTTGTGAGCAGAGTGTCTAGATCCTGTGAGGATAATTGGGCAAGACAGATGTGAACAAGCTTGAAACTTTGGAAGTTTGGTATCCAAATGATAATTTTGTGACAATGCATAAATCAACAACAACCATTAAAAACTAGATGGATCTTCGATTGCGCGCAATCGAAAATTATGCCTCCGCTATCAAGCGATTTTAATATCAAGCCCAAATTAACATGCACTGATTTAATTTGTTTTAATATTTTTCATATATTTTGAGTCCTGTGACCTTGACCATATGACCCCAATCTTTGATGGCTCCCTAAAAAACATTCAGGTACCAAGTTTGATTGAAATCTGACATTTAGTTCTTGAGATTTTGGCATTACAAGTTTGTTTGCATTTATAATGAGTCCCGTGACCTTGACCTCAACCTCATGACCCCAACATTTTATGGCTACGCTGACTCTTTGATACATTCAGGTACCGAGTTTGATTGAAATCTGACATTCAGTTCTTGAAATTTTAACGTTACAAGCCATTTTCGCATACATATTGAGTCCTGTGACCTTGACCTTTGACCTCATGACCCCCCAAATCTACTCAGATCAGTGGCACCCCGATATGTACACTCATACCAAGTTTGAAATTGATCCGTCAACCGGTTCTTGAGATATCGCAAGAACGAGGCATTTTTGCGCATACATAGAGTCCTGTGACCTTGACCTTTGACCTCATGAACCCCAAAATCTAATCAGATCATTGCCACCCCAATATCTACGCTAATACCAAGTTTGAATTTGATCCGTCAACCAGTTCTTGAGATATCGAGAGAACGAGGCATTTTTGCATATATATTGAGTCCTGTGACCTTGACCTCTGACCTCATGACCCCTAAAATCTAATCAGATCATTGTCTCCCCAATATGTACACTCATACCAAGTTTGAAATTGATCCGTCAACTGGTTCTTGAGATATCGCGAGAACGAAAACGGGACGGACGGACGGACGGACGTACGGACGGACGGACGGACGTACGGACGGACGGACGGACGGACGGACGGACAACCCGAAAACATAATGCCTCCGGCCACTTCGTTGGCGGAGGCATAAAAAAACTTTTAAAACAAACATTATTCATATCAACTCAATCTAACATATTTCTATCACGTATCAAGTATAAAGCAATCAGAGATGATATTGGGGGAAACATACACAATTAACCCTGTTTTACTATAACTATTTTACTATTTACTATTACATCACCATCATCAATACTTACAGAAGAAGTGCACTTGACAATGAGCAGGTGAGTGAACCAGTCCAGCTTGATGGTTCCAGACTGTCTCATCAGATAAACCTGATCCTCTGGTATGGGTGCATGGCTCGCCCCTGGGCCACCAGAACACTCCCTGAAAAGCAAGCAAACAAACAATTATAATCAAAATGAAAATGAAGAGTTTACAAATATATTGTTAAATACATTGATAAATAATCATATTTGTATATAAATCCATCATTGGTATCTTCTGATGGTACCCGATTGTCTCATCACCTAAACCTGATCCTCCGGTATGGGTGCATGGCTCGCCCCTGGGCCACCAGAACACTCCCTGTGAAGCAAGCATTACATAAATTCATAAATTATCATATGATTAATATTCCAAATATTATTTACTAATATCAGTCACAGAACGTGTTAAGGTAAAAATGCCTTGCTCCCAAGTGAGTAGAAAGTGCATGTCATGCGGATTGATTGTGAATGTATGCAATAACCAGGAAATAATATCCTTGTAAAGCCCTTAGAGATGATTATCAATCATATTAGGTGTTATATGAATCAAGTATATCATTATTATTATTGAAATGAAATGGCTAATGAAAAGGCAGAAGTTTGTGTTCAAATAAACAGACTTTTGATTGACTAAACTAAAAAATAAATCCTCATAATATCAAAATAGTTCATTATTATAGACTTACTTCTTCTTTTCCTGGCCTCCGCTGAGGATCATGGCACTCACAGCCTGCCATTCCTGCAGAATGCTCTCCAGGGCGTGGCGAGAAAAGCGTGGCGGCTCCAAGTTGTGGTCTGGCATGTCTGGATCTGAAACAACAAAACAATAGACGGTTCAATTATTACTGAGATCTTTTCTATGACCAGTATGGTAAAATGCATCAATAAAAGGTGCAAGTTAGAACCTTACACATGACAATGTGATTATTGCCACGTCCAATATAGGTACTCTTTTGTTTTTTATCATATGAACAAAATGTGTTGGATAATAGGATCCACCTCCACAACGGCATCGGTCTTTCTTGAGACACATAACTATAAATCCCAGACAGCATTATTATATTTTTTTTTTCTACAAATTACCCAAAGCATTCAGTCCTGGCCAAATCTGCTTCAATCCTACTTAGGAGGCTGCTAAATGACTGGTGGTACTATCTCTGCTCCTCTGTCTGATACCACTTCACACTGGTGACATCATTAATCGGAATGTTTTCATCATATATTCATATTTGAGTTCACAAATTACCACAACTTTTAATTTGATCTTGACCATACCTGCTTCAGTCTTTCTTGAGAGGCGACTGCGTGACTGGCGGTACTGTCTCTGTTCCACCGTCTGACGGGCAACGGTCTGCGCTAGGAACAGCAAGATATGGTCTCCCCTGGAAAATGACAAAACATAATATGAAAAATTAAATGATGTAAGAATTTGCTCTGCTCCAACATTCTAGGCCATTGGCATCATAATGTGATACATGTCAAGACAAATGAAAAAATCATTTGTAAAAAAATTAAATAAATGTAAAAAGGAAAGAACAAAATTAACATGTATAAGGAAGTCCCGGGGCCAATATTCATAAAACCCAGCAAGCTTAATTTCATGCTAAGTCTATTTTATTTTTTAAATTCTTGATGCTCATGCAAGGCAGCTCAGCTACAGCCAGGGTAATAATTTAGTGTACAGTATAATGCCCCTAGGAATACAATTTCTAGATTGATGGCGCAATAGAAATGCTGGTCAATTATTATCATTACAGAACACTGACCTGCTATTAGGAATGGTGACTAGGTTGGTCTCATTGATGAGCCTGTCCAGTAGCTCCATGCGTGTGAAGTTCTGACCGGCGATCAGCGCCTTGCACTCACACTTCTCCCAACAGTCACAGTATGCAGTAGGGGATGTACGCTTTAGTCTGGAGAAAATAACAAAATACGGCATTTAGAATACATATAATAAGAATAATAATAGATCGTATTTGTATAGCGCCTAATGCAGAACAGCCTCTAAGCGCTTATTATTATCCCTGGTCATTTGGTACAGTTCAGACCCGCACAATTATCTTGTACACATTCTCAACTCCCTTGGGAGCATACTAGCCACGGGCAACCATATTGGTGCACCAAGCTAATTTTCACCAGACCAGGTACCCATTTATACACCTGGGTAGAGAGCAACAATGTGGATTAAATGCCTTGCTGAAGGGCAAACGGAGTGGGCTGGGTTCGAACTCGGGATCTAACGATCGGAAAGCACGCGCTCTACCAATCTTGCCACACCACTTCCATATTGAGAGTTTGATATGTACAATTACATTATGTTGAGTCAGTTCAATTAATTCATTTCAGAAAATCATTCAGTAACATGGACAATGACAATTCTGAAGAGGAGGTTAGTCAGAAAGCCAATGATTTGAGAAAAATAATTCCCTGTATCTGAGGCTTGATATATGTGACCGGCTATAGCAAAACCCTGCACTTGTCGGTAATTCATGTTTTGAAGAAATTGGCATTTTAAGTTCAAATAATGTGTGTAAAAGACTTATGATTGTAAAATTGAAACAATCATATCTTCGCCAATTATTGACCAATTTGTTAGAACAAAGCATCAAATGAAAGCTTGTGATGAGGCCTTTCTAATGATATGAAAATCTACATTTTGCTACCTTTTTTTCTACATTTTTACCGACAAGTGCGGGGTTTTGCTATAGCCAGGCACATATATGTAACAAAATCATTAAAAAATACTAACAAGCTAAGATTGGCCTGAGGATGATTTTTTTTTATAGAGCACTTGGGTCTTTATTTGAGCTAAGATTACACAAGCAACAAGCATATAATATGTGCATACTTGCAATCATGTCCCTTGTGGCATATCCTGGCACACTCTGTACAGCAGCATAGAGGACCCAGGAGGCCACATGTACGGCACTCAAAGATGTCCTGGACGAAGAAATAATATAAAATATGTCAGTCAATTTCTAGGTGATGTACCTTTTGCAGAATACATCAAGTATTAGAGGGCATTGTGAAATCTCAAGCCACTGTGAACCATTGATTGGCCTATGAGGATGGGGTTTTTTATAGAGCACTTGGGCCTTTATTTGAGTTTGATTTATATCTTGCCTTATGGGCTATTGTACACTGTAGCATATGATACAACAACAACAAATAATAAAATGTAAAATATTGTTCTGAATACCAAAGATGAAAAGTGAATTAGTTTTCTGGGCAACTATTCAAGCATGATTAACACACTAAAATGCTTTGTCTGGGGCAACTCGTAATTTACACATGCTTTTCAATGATTTTCCAGATCGAACATGTTTCTATTGCATATTGCACAAATATCTAACAGTATTTTCATGTACCCAAAACAATTCTGCAAATATTTGATAGCCCATCAACTATGTTACATTTTGAAAATAAACGTACATTTTAACGTAAAAATAAACATTGATGAATCGTGAAATTAAAATCTGTCCATTACTTGGTTGATGTGTTCTGTGCCGGTCCAGGTGAAGCTACACGTGTCGTTGCAGCACAGCACGTAGAGCGGCGAGGCATCCGGGAAACTGCCAGGGGGGAAGATCATCGATTCAAACAGCTCCTTGATGAAGGGTGCCGGCGGCTGCTGCTCTTCCTTCTTCTGGCCTGCCGCCCCCTGGTTGGCTGGGGGAGGAGGAGCGCGGGAGAGTGGCCGACGACGCGAGGCAAGGTTCTCTGTCGTGTCAAAGATGGTCAGGGCGACGGAGTAGGCTCGGATCTTGACCGCTGACATGAAGGGAGTATTGCCATGAGAATCTCTGTAGGATCAAATTGGAAAAGAGACATTCGTATTACGCAAACTGACCAATTTCACAATGGGTTCCAAATTTGTTTGCACTCCCAGCTAAAAACTTGAAAATTAACATGATGTCTGTAATTCTATTATAAGCTATTACTATGCAGTTTTCATTTTAGAACTTTAAGAAAAGTCACTAATCAACTCACCACTCACGACTAACCAACTGACCAAATCAATCATTCAACAAATCAATCAATCAATCAATCAATCAATCAATCAATCAATCAATCAATCAATCAATCGATCAATCAAACAAACAAACAATCAAACAATTAGAGGCCTGATGCAAAGGTCAACACACTTGCAAACAAATATCTACAAAAGTTATGTTACTTACTTGGCAGAAAGGAAATCAGGCAGTCGTTCGGTTAGGGCCGGTGCTTCGCAGAGCAGTCGCAGGATGCTGTGGGCGTTGCTACGGCGCTCCTCGGGTGTCAGGGCCACAGCCTGGTTGTACGATAGGCTGGCTGCCAGGGACGATGGGTTGCTAGCCAGCGAGCTGGAAGAACCACCCACCGTTGCTGAGGTGCTGCCCAGACTCAAGTTGTCCTCGTCTTGGTCTAAAAAATAAATTAGAAATTTGATGATAAATGCATGTTCAAAAAATATAAAAATCAGACATATGCTCTTCCAAAAAGAAAATGTTACACCTTGCATTTGAAGAATGATTTATGATCACAAATAATAAGCATTCTTGTGATTCCTCTATTTATGTTATTAAAGGTTTGTGAAACCAATCACTAGTCATTTTTGTTGTTATGGCACCATCATATGAAAACAGATAATGCTTAAAATCTGTAATAAATGACCATAAATTTTCTTGAATACAAAGAGTGAAAGTGAATCTTTAACAGTAGATACTCTTCAAGGCTGAAAAAGCACTTTACCAAAAGATTGAGTAGAAATGGAATACCATTTTCCACTCCCTTAGGAGCAATACTCACCCAGATAGAGTCCCGAGGGTTCAGGGGGCCAGCTGAGGGTCGGGATGGGAGCGGTGGGCAGCGGAGAGGAGGCAGAGTCTCGTGGATCATCGCTAGGCAACCCGCTGGGGCCAGGGGGCGGTCCTGAGCTGCCACTGCGACCCAGTATGTCACGCATGCCAATGCTGGACAGTCAAATGGGGTGTGAGAGAAAAAACAAACCAATATTTTTGTTAAAAAGAAAGAATGGGAAAATTTGTGTTTGTTTCTTTTAAAGAAAAGGGAAAATGTAGTTTATTCTAAAACCTTATAAACATAATACATTAAAAATAGCCACCAAAGAATATTGTACACCATGAAAATATCTTTCCGGAGAAAAAAAATATTGACACTAAAATGTTTTTCTGGAAACTAACTGATCCAAGTTGGGTGGGAAGTGGGCATATGAATGCATGTCTGCTCTTATGATGAAAATAGAAATATTTATAAAGAGAAATAGTTTTGTCTTACCCATGGGAGCTTGCTCCCCCACTGGAGGCCATAGCAGCCCCTGCAATGGCATTGCTCAGTGTATGAAGGGCGTTGCACATCATCTTAGCTCGGCTACTGCTCTCAGTTGACAGGTTAGCTAGGCTGCTTGGTTCTGCAACAAAAACAAATGAAAAATATATAATTAACTTCATTATTTTATTACAGTTTCATATCAACAAAATTGATGAATTACAGACATTTACACAGTATTGTAATAAAAAAAAACAATGACATTGCTAGAGTGTAAAGGGCATTACACATAATCTTAGCTCAGCTTCTGCTCTCGGATGACAGGTTAGCTAGGCTGCTTGGTTCTGCAAAATAAATCAATGACAATGAAAATTATGCGATAAGAATTCATGTTCATGTAGAGAACAATCATGACAATCATGACATATTCTTTTTCAATATTTTCACCTACTGAATATAGACAAATCAGGCATGCGGTGCCATCTTGCAAAAGCCTTGCACATGGTGTATAATACACATTGGCTGAGTGCTGTGCAGTGCGTACCATCTAGTCTAGTTCAAAATTGAGTGAACTATGGTGTAGCATCCCCGAGGAATGACAATTTTTATGAGGCAAAATGAGTTGTTTCCATAGTAACTTACAATTTGAGGAAGTGACCTGATTAGAGAGGGGGCGACAGAGACTAGCGTTGGAATGGAAGATGTTCCTACCTCCATCGCATCACTGACACACATTTCCAGCTTTAATCATCTTGACACGAATGTTAGAAGACTGCAATGAATCCTAATGTACAGTAGTTAGTGGCAAATGCTATGTTTCCATAGTAACTTACCATTAGAGGAGTTGTCTTGGTTGGATAAGGGGCGGCAGAGGCTGACGCAGGCGTGGAAGATGTTCCTACCTCCATCGCATCAGTGACACACATTTCCAGCTTTAATCATCTTGACACGAATGTTAAAAGACTGCAATGAATCTTAATGCAAAGTAGTTGGAAGCAAATGCTATGTTTCCATAGTAACTTACCATTAGAGGAGTTGTCCTGATTGGATAAGGGGCGACAGAGACTGACGCAGGCGTGGAAGATGTTCCTACCTCCATCCCATCACTGACACAAACACATTTACAGCTTTAATCATCTTGACACAAATGTTTAAAGACTGCAATGAATCTTAATGCAAAGTAGTTAGAAGCAAATGCTATGTTTCCATAGTAACTTACCATTTGAGGAGTTGTCCTGATTGGATAAGGGGCGACAGAGACTGACGCAGGCATGGAAGATGTTCCTACCTCCATCACATCGCTCATTCACCAGAGCCTGTAGCTTCTGCTCTTTTAGTAGTTGGTCTGATGGAACAAAAGAACAGATGTTGTGTTAATTTCATAGTTTTATTTAGTTTCCTCTCATTATTCATTTCTTCTTCTTCCAATTTGGGTACTGAACGCTGTTGGCGTATTACCATACCTTTGCTTTGGGCTCAGTAGAGCCTTATTTGAAACACATCCTGCTTTAATGTATCCAAGGAGATGCTTCTGATGAGATTTGATGATAGGGAATTCTATAGTCTTGTCGCATCTGGGAAACATGTTCATAACTTGCATGCAGAAACTTGAGATTAAAAAGCTCAATTCACCAACTTGTTGTTTCAAAGAAAAATTATGAAATTCCAACAATATCTGTTTGGGAATCCAACTAGAAGACAACTTTCATTTAAATTTAAAAAAAGCTTTATTTTTTACATTCTTGTACCTTGCAAAGCTAGTTGAAAATATACATCAATAGCAATACTATTGCTAATAACAACATTTCATGGAAATAGTGTTAAGCTTTTTAGTAAAACTTTCTGTATTAAAATTAATAAGCAACCATATAAATCAAAGAACTTACTTGTTTCTAGTTGAAGGTTGCTCAAGAAATGAGAGACGGCTTCATAGTCGCATCTCAACACATGGGGCATCAGCAACTGGTTCTGTAGCAGGATATAAAAGAAGTTTATTTGAAGTTGAATGAAAGTCTATGATGTTAATTTTGAGACATTAAAAGACAAGTCTGGATAATTATCCTGATATTTTAATAGTCACAAGTGCCATCAGCAAATGGCTCTGCATCAAGAAATACAAGTTTTACTTCAAGTTAAATTGAAGTCTATGATGTTACTTCCAAGACATAAAGACAAGTCTAGAATATCACACTGATGTTTTCAGATTTTTTTTCAGGAAGTAAATAAATTTTAGTTTGTGCTTTGAACTTGTATTCCAATTATGATACAAAATATGCTACATTTCATATTCTTTTTACAAGAGACAAGATGCTCTTAAGCTCATATCCATCAAATCCGCATTATATTATGATTTCTTAATATCTGTGCATGCTAAGTAAAACTTTGTAGGACCTACGTCATGGTACGATCATTCCAAACCTATACAAATTTGAGCCCTTTCTCAACTCCCCTGGGAGCATACATGTACAGTGTACTTACATCAATAGCCATAACCATGAGAGCGGCCTTGGCCTTGATGTTGGTCGACTGGCCCACGTTGGGGAGATGGTGCACACCCATGCCCAGACTGCGTATCGGGGGCAGGTCCACCCAGTTTGGGTCCCGGATCGCCACGGTCGCCGTCTTCGCCAACGGATAGAGAGTGCTGTTGCCGTCTTGAAGTAAGGTCACTGAATCCTAGAGATTAGAATAGAGGATGAATTGAGAAAAATAGTTTTAACAGGGATCTAGTAACATTGTCCAAATCCACAAATCTTAGATAGAATTCTAGTAGCTGCATATTGTTGATGCCACGTCACATGAAGGCATCTGTTTTAGTTGGAAAGATGCTCTCCATATACTCTCTTAGTCTCATGAATAATAATTTTGAGGCAATTATAGTTACCTTTCCAGGGTTGTGAAGCTGTATATTGTCGATGCCACGTCCCATGAAGGCGTTAGTGTCAGTGGGAAAGGGGCTTTCGGTGGTGGGGCGACTGGAGCACAGTTCATACAGCTGGTACAGTAGCTCTGATCGCACCTTCACCAATACATGCACTCCTGAAAATGACACATTTATGAAATATTGAAATGTTTAAAATGGCTCAACTTACGAGACAATTACAAATATCAAGAATGTTTAAACAATATTGTATGGCCCATACATTTTATGTTTTCAACGTGGGTTCTTTATTCATGTTTTTTCCCCAAACCTAAAATCAGGCAGTTTTGGGCCAAAGCTTTTGAATAAATTCCTGCAAGGTACCCATTTACTACACTAGGGTTGAGAGTGTCTTGCTGAAGGACACACATGCTAGAGTTTGGGAATCAAACCCATGACCCTTGTATTGAAAGACGAAGGCCCGAACCTACATACTATGACACTCCCACGGATCAAACTGGGTTGAACGATTATAGAACTGAAGATACGTACACAAAGGGATGGCAATTTAACCATAAATCATTGAACTAATTAAAAGCAACATTTCATACCTCTGAAGTCGACCGACACAGCCAGGATCTGTCCATTGTTGGGTACATTCAACTTCTTGGGTGTCCTCTGGAAACAGTCGGGAACCTTGGGTCCAGAGCCTTGTTTTATAATCTGTGAAGAGCAACACACAATATTCACATGGAAACAAATTTCAGGCTAGATTAGTAGAAAATCTATGAAATGAGAAATCTAGAATAGGAGGAAGGGTTTGGGAGATATTTGGTAGCAGTTTTGGTTAGATTAGATATACTGTTGTTCTTTGTCTTTCCATATTTTTCTTCAGTCATTATTTGATTTTGCAAATTTGAAATTACCTGTAATTCGTCCTTGCGTAGCAGTCTGCAGTCCTGCAGGAGGGTAGACAGCTCCCCCTCACTCAGGGGGTCGGCGTTGGCGTCCAGTGATGGGAACTTGACTGCAGCATATGCACCATCAACCTAACCAGGAACATGAAATAAGAAATCATTGGTCGAGAGTGAGGAAGGTGTGAAGTCAATTTTGGCTTAAATGGGTTCTGCATAGATACCATTTTGTAGGATGGAGCCTTCTCTAATGTGATTGACAGAAAATAATTATTTATCATTTGAAAAATATTCATCAAATTTATATAAAAGAGCTAAATTGGGTCCCTACAAGGTTCCCAAAATGTACACGATTATCTCCTCAAGTACAAAAAGTGACTTAGCGCCGTTTTTTGTTTTTTTGAATGTCAAAATGTAAAAAATGTCATCAGAAGAAAAATATATGCAGTTCCTTGATTAACACTTGTCTAAAAACCATCCAAATGGCACTGTACAGAAAAGATGGTCTTTACTTGCTGGTAGAGTTTTTTCTAGACATTTACATGCAAACTGTTTTCCTCTAGGGAGTCAAGATTACTGGTCTTTATTATAGACGGCCAACTTTCAGTTCTACTATTTTTGTTTCTTTGAACCCAAATTTACCAAAGTAAATTGCACAAATTCACGTCACACACTCTTGTTTACAAGAAAAGCATATTTCCCCATTTGTTAAAGAAAGGAAGTTTAGCTTGGTAGCAAGTCTGAGGGCCTACACAATTAATTCCTCATGCATCTATTGTGTGCATTATTGTGACTAGAGTCGACCATGGCATTCAGAAGGTAAAAGATTGTCACGCGTGGGGAAGTACAGGATGGACGAAACATGTCTCTACCTGTCTGATCATTTACAACCAGTTTATGCGCTTTATATAACACTGAGTTAGAGTATAATTCACAAAATGTGCAAGGTAATCACAAGATGGCACCACGCGTCTGATTTACAAATCAACTAACTAACATAAGACATACCTTTAGGACCCTGCCGATGGGAGCAGAGCGGATGTCCTCTACAAACACCACGTCCGTCAGAGCCCACACCTCGATCTCATTCTTCTCAACCTCTCTCGCTGGTGAAGATAGAGGGCGCTTTGAGCCTCTCCCTGAATATGGAGAATAATAACATTAGATTTCCATAGAGATGCACAAGAAACTTCTGTTATTTAAAACATTGCAGTTATAAACAGCATGCATCATACATTGACGATCAGGAAGTCATAACTAATGGGACACAAAAATATAATCTCTCACAAAAACCCTAATTCTCTTATTTACCATAAGAAACTAATAAGATATATACTTACTAGATTCAAATAATGAATCAGCTGGACAACCAGAGAAGATAATTATTCATTATTATTAACAGAAAAGATTTAAAATCCTCCTCATTATTTTGGCCAATATCTCGATTTAAATGATAAAGAATAAATTGGAGGATTCACTATAAGCTTGTGAGATAGTATCTAGCAGTAAAAAGAAGACTTTTAACACTGGGGATACTTATTCAAGATTTGAGAACAAAGGAAAGGAATGAGTGACATACTGTGAGCGGCCGGACTGGACACGATGGACACATCACTGCTGGTGGATGCGGGGGAGGGGGGCGGACCCATCTCCTGCTTGACATCCAGTCTAACCCCGCCCCCACCAGTGCCTCCATCCGTCTTGGCGTCGCCTCTCGCATCCGTCTTCCCCTCGTCCCGGGGTTCCGTCAGGTTGATTCCGCTCCCGCGGGACGACGATGGAGGTAGGACAGCTATGAATGAAAAACAAGGTTTACATTTATTTAGTTATTTAGTATTATAATACTTAAAATGAAGACAAAAATATAAACTTAATTTATCAAGTTATCCATCACATTTTGCAAGTCAAAGAGATGGAGATTTGTTAGTTTATGTAGAAATGCTTTTTACAAAATCATTTCATTTAGGGTTTCAAAACCTTTTTTTATTTTTCAATTCTTAAACAATTTGTAACAACTGATAGGACATCACAATCTAATGTCAGAACAACTTGTCCTTTGGTTTGCACATGAAAGTGGATTAGACCTGGTGGATTACCCCTAGGTAACCATTTTTGGCGTGCCTGACATTGTTTAAAACTATTATCCATTGATGATGAATAGCTATGATGTCATACTTCGGTATTCTATTAGGTTAATACCTTCAGGTGTTACGCTCGAACCAGAAGAACCGGTGGCAGCAGTGGGATCGCCCAGGTACATGGAGGAGCTTTATTGTCAATGTTACTAAGCAAGGTAATCAAATTGCATTCATAATAATAATGCTCTGCGAGCGTCAAAAGACGGAACATTAACTTTACAAATAGCCACCATCATTATTATTATTCCATAAAATATTAGATTAATACCTTCTCTTGATGCAGCTGGAGTCGCGCTCGCACCAGAAGGAGCGGTGGCAGCGTTGGGATCGCCCAGGTCCAGGGAGGAGCGGCGGATGCGGAAGCGGCAGGTGTCGGTCAGGTGCCAGGCCGTGTCCATCAGCTGGCCAACACGAGGGGGCGCACTCTTCACGTTGAAGGCAAGCGCTCCCGGGTGGTACATGGGGCAGCTTCGCAAGCAAACCTACAACAAATAAACAAACATAAGAACGTTTATCAAGAGGTTGATCTAAAATGGTATATCACACACAAAATTATTAAATGTATACATGCAGCCTAGCCCACATTTTTTGGCTGGTTGCTCAGTCTGGCCAGTAAAATAATTTTCTCTAAACTGTTAGTGGCCCGAAACAAACATTTACTTCCTACAATACTTCTTCACATCAACAAACTACCAATTCAACATCTCCCTCACTTTCTTGATAAAAAGTACAGTTATGGATGAGCTTAGCATCGAGGAATGAGAGATTTTCTTATTCTGTAATTGTTAGTTTGGAAATTTAGTTGCCCAATTAGGCTACCAACAGTTCATTTTTATGGAATTGTACTGGCTCAACATAAAATATTTTTGGCACGGGGCCAGTGATAGTGTCTAGCCCTGGATATACACACACCCGGGAAAAATTCACAATTCATTTTGGGGGTCCTATTTTTGAACATTTTAGTATGAAAATACATTCTGAAATTTAGTTTGCATTGAACTCCACGCAAAATTACAGGGGATCTTTTAAGATTTGGTGGCGGGAGCGCTTTTAGGCATTTTTTTTGTTTTTTTTGTTTGGGGGGGGGGGGGGTGCTAAATAGCCCTTAGCCTCCGACACAGAGTTAACAGACAGATAGAAACAGGCAAGACAGACAACCTACCTGTGCCCCCGCTGACAGTGTAGCGGCAGCCATTGCTTCTCTCTTCTTGGCTCTAGCCCGGTCTCTGGCTTTCTCCAGCACTTTACTTCTCATGGCTAGTGGTAAGACACCCCTGTTTCAAAAATAAATTAACGTGTCAAAATCATGTAGGATTGAGGGTTGAAATGTATGAATTGCCACAAAATTGAAGATAAAAATAACAGCAATACTTTTCTAATGTTTTTATTCAAATATGTAATACAAAAATGGTAGGGTGAAGCACACATCATATTTCAAAATGCTCCTACTCTGGCTTTCTCCAGCACCATCATGGCTAGTGGCAACACACCCCTGTTTGTAAGATGGACAAAACAAAATAACCTGTCAGAATCTTTTCCATCTTGAAAAAAAAATAAATTAGCAATTAACATATTTGGAAGAGGTGAGTCATTTACAATTCATGATTAAAGGGATCTAGTAACTTTGTTGATGAACATAAAAAGTGATCAATGGTTGATAAAATGTGTATTGTTGTGATCTGATATGTCCACTGAGTAATGTGTGACTATTTAACGTTAAATGGACACTATTTGGCCAAGTAGTAGCCAACAGTGGCATGATGTATGTTTAACCATTCCATACGTAAGGCTTGAAAATGCACTGACGTGATCTATTAAATGTCTGTTTCATCATAAACAATATACACTTATTAAAACTATTGCTACAAAAATTGCAAGTACAGTCCAAATAATCAAGAAAAGGAACAAAAAATAAGTTCAAAGAAATACCTTCCAAATTGAATCAGATATTGAACAAATATTCAATTTTACTTGATCTATTTCCACACTCTTCCAAAATGTTACAAAGCAAAGGTATAATCAAGCAAACTCATTATATATTTTCATACAAGTTATTTGACATTTTCCTTTGTTTTCCTACATTTTTACTTCAAAACACACACACAAACACACTGAGCTCTTGTTAGTCTTACCACCAGAATATTTGTCCAGATTCCATCCACGTGGCTGTATACAGAGCACACGTGTGAATGGAGACGACCTTGTCGCAGGCAAACTCCGGGTAGAAAGTGGCTGGGTGCTCGAGTCTATTAGCGATGGGTGACAGAGTCTCATCGATCATTGTGGCAATCTAGATGGATGGAGAGAGCGATAGAGAGAGAGAACAAAAACAAAAACATTTTGAACCTGATTGATCATTCATTACTTTCATTTTATTTTTTATTGAATTTGATCAGTGTTGGGTTCCCACTAAAAAGTTCTACTGACATGCACTGTCCAATATGTTTGTATGACTCGAATCTGTTGCCCAGGGCAAGTAAAGATTGATGTTGGGCAAGTGAAATTTCATAAATGGTCTAGTTTGGTTGCCCGACTGGGCAACTTAATTTTTGCTCAACTAGGAGAGTATAATGTAATTCTTTATTAGCAAATCTCATCTAGAGGTAAGCAGGCAAGTAAGTTTTTTGTTCGGGTAAGTAAAAGTTGAGAAGTTATTATTCTGCTTGCCCGAACGGGCAAGTAGAAAAAAAATGTTAGTGTGGAGGCTTGTGTTAAGAGTCCCCAATAAAAAGTAATTCTGAAATGCACTGTTCCACAAAAATATACAGCCTTTCAAGCAAGACCCTGTTTATTTGTTAAAATAAAGTTCTACTGTCTGTAAAAGAGTAAAAAACAGGTTGCTCATGACAATGACAGCACAGATGGCATCATCAACAAACATTTCATATTTTGATTTCTTCACCATAAAACAGGAATAATTTGACTGAATCTGCTCAAATTGTTTATGTTGCTGTTTTTTGTTTTGTTTATGTTTGTTTGTTTTTTTTTTGGGGGGGGGGGGGGGGGTGTTTCGTTTCCTTTACAAATGCACTTACCTTGCCAGATTCTGTAAGGACAGCAGCCTTCTCAAAGCAGGTAGCAATCTGAGACACTCTCTCCCCTACCAGGCCCAGGAACGGAACCTTGGGGTGGTGCAGTGTAGGGTTCTAGGGGCAAAAACAAATACGAGAATTATAAACAAATAAACAGAAACAAAGGCATGAACATTATCAAAATAACCATTTACAATTATACAACTACATGTACTAATGATTTGACAACTTCAATGAAAACACGATTGATGATGGTTGTTTATTAAACACTATAACAAATATTGTGTGAAATCGAAGCCAAGAACAATTCTGACGTCAACAATTTATTGAATGTTATATTTTGGCTGCTATGGCCAACAGGCTTCTGCTCAGAAACAGTATATATATGTGACCTTACACCACAAAATGACCGTTATGTTGCGGATATAGTTTCTCTCTTATTAGCCGAAATAGTCAAATTTGGTTACAAATATGAGATTCAGGATTTTTGTATTTCCTAAATGAAGGTATCTTAATCTACTTTCTATGAAGTTTTGATAGTCAGAAATCATGTTTAAGTACGTTTTTTCATCGAATGAAAATTATCATATTACAGTGCTTGAATGGACGCCGATCTTTGAAGTGGCCCGTTTCTCCCTTGTTTTAAAACTGCTTCAGCCATTTTCCACATCTTTGGCGCTCATTTTCAGAGGGTTTGCCTTGTCTGAATATGACAAATTATATACCATTTTAAAGTTAATGAATTCTACTGTAATGTCCTGTGAAAATCAGCACAATCATTTTCCCCGACTTATTGGTCGTTTTGTGGTGTAAGGTCAAATATTGCAGTGCTCAACACTAGCACTTGCCCTATTGCCCAGGGCAAGTAAAATTGGCCATCTCCACTGTTACAGGTACCTATTCAGGCCCGCAACCACTAGCTCAGAATAAATGGCCCCTATGGCCACGAAGCGGGCACCTGACCAAAATCAATGGTCATAACATGACCAATCTTTCTCTTACATTCACATATTATTCCTCTCTTATTTTTCGAGGCTTTGGGGTTTCCTTTTAACCCTGTGCGTACCAGGATCAACTCAAGTCACAATAGTCTTAGAATTAGATCTATAGTATGTTTAAATCTCTCACTTCCAAGTTCTTGTATGGCCACAAAGCGGGCACCTCATCAAACTCAATGGTTGTAACTTGACCAATTTTTCTCCCACATTCACATATTAGTCCTTATTTTCAGGGGTTTTCATTTCTTTTTTTTCCAATAGTCATAGAATTAGATCTAGAGTGTATTTTAATCTCTCACCTCCGAGTTCCTGAATGGCTCCGGTTCGGTCCACCTCCACTGGTACAGGTGTCCATTCTGGCCCACAGCCACCAGATCAGAGTACATGGCTCCTATCGCAGTGAAGCGGGCAGGCTCTTCACCCTACAAATAAAACAAAAAGAAAGTGATACTAATAACAAGTGAAACTAAAGTGACAATATAATCTGATTACTCATAACCTCCTGCATAGCCAGGCTCTAAGCTTAGTTAAAAGAAAGTTGTAGACGTATTCCATGTTTTAAGTTATGACTGATAGTGATGCAAACTATGTACACAGTTCCAATGAGAACTGAACTGCCGACCCAGATCCACAGTCCCAAAATGAGGCTAAGAACAGAGATGCCAACCTAAAGGGATGGTTGTCAGGAACATTTACCATATTTGTCAGGAACAAATGGGGTTTCTCAGGAACATCCGGCGAAGTAGCATCATTTTATGCGCAAACACCCAATAATTATTTCGCATTTTCAGCCTACCATTTCAAATTGTTTTAAAATGTTTTTCCTAATACTCCTGTCCTCCACTTGCTGAGCGTTTGAGCTATTGCATCATCCATTTTTATGATGTTCCCTTGCTGCAGGGTTCAATGTGCCATTTTCTGATCGAATCTATCGAATGGGGATTACAAAATTAAACGGGGAAAAACAAAAAACAACAAAAAACAAAAAACACAATTTTTTTTTAATTTTTTTTTTTTTTTTTTTTCCCCCCGTAACCTTTTGATTGTTACCGTAACACCGTAATTAGAGTAATAAAATCGGAACAAATACGACGAATCCGTAACGGTTGGCATCTCTGTAAGAACACCACTGGTATGGGTGGTAAATCTGATCAATCACCTCAGAATACATGGACAACCGCAATTTTCCAATGCATTTCTTCGGTTGTGGCCACCTATTTCCTGTTTTTGATAAGCAAAATTTGCTCTAACAAAAAACCTTGAATGTATTTGATTTGCAGGGCTACCATGAAATAAGCTAAATATCTATTTTTATTATACATATAAAACAATAAATATATATTGCATGAAAATGACATAATTAACAACGGCTAACCTTCTCTCCCCACCACTCCAGCTCGTCTGCAATGCCAATGGGGTTCTGGCTCTGAGGGGTTACACCCCCACGCCTGGAGTATGCAGCCGCCGCAGGGTCAGTAGCCCCAGCCTTTAGGTTCCCAGGTCCAGACCCTGCGTCTCGTAGGACTATCTCGGGCCAGCGGCGCTCGCGGCTCCGGAGAAGTGGGTCACGCTCCATTTCCCTCTCACGGTCTGAAATCAGAAGGATTTTTGTTCCTCAATTTAGAATATTGACACATTTAATAGTTCTTCTCTACATGTTCATTATTTATTTCTTATGTGTCTTTAGTTCAAAATACAATTTTACTATACTTAATCACTCTAACGATATGTTTATTATTATCTTCAATTAATAACATTTCTCATCATCATCATTACAATCAATCATAACTTTAACTATCATAAATATCAGCTTTGATATGAGTGCCTTTGATATGAGCGTTGTGATGTTACATTTTTTTGTAAAAGTATAGTATTGGTTCTAAACTTTATGCCTACTTTTGAAAGTGGGTTGGAGCTAGACGATTACCACTCTAGCAACTGCTAGGTCACTACATTTGTGGCTTGCCTGACATTGTTTAGACGCATTGCCCATGGCAACGAAAAGAGGTGATGTCACACTTCTGTACTCTATTAGACCCACCTCTACTACTGGCTCCCCTAGCCCTAGACCTTGATGGAGGCAGGCCCAAGAACTCCTCCGAGAACATGGCGTCGGCATCGATGATGACGCTGGGGTGGTCGGAGTGGATGCCGCCGTCGAGCAGGGACACCAGGTCATCGCCACCAGACAGGTACGTGTCGTTGTCGTCGCCATCGTCACCGTCCTCATCGTCGCGGCTCAGGAGATTGTTGACGGCAAGGTTCACATCAAGATTCTAAGGCGAAAGAAGTAAAGAGAATAAAATGGTTGGGTTCAGTCCACTTGTACTGGTTTCTCAGGTCTGCATCAATTTTCTTAGAAGTTTGACTACAACTACAAGAAATATACATAAAGTAACTTTGATATTATTCCAAAAATGTCAGTTGACTGTCAATGCGGTCAGTTCTACATGACGATATCATGGACTACTTGCTTTGCTTGTAGCGTAGCTACCATAAATCCAAAAGACAAAAAGCAGAGCATAGTGAATGAAAAGGCATTTCTGACCCTCAACAAATAGATACAACAAAGATACAACAAACAAAACAGAACTTACGGTTCTCTGTAGCTCCCTGATTATCACCGTTCTACTCTTCCCCTGTAGAACAACCTGAGCCTGCGACACCAACTCCTCGGGTACGACCGAAGCAGGGACAACCGGTCGCGAGCCGACGATCACGCCACCACGGCCGCGGGAGTTTGCCCGGATGACCCGACCCCGATTGCGTGAGGCACTGCTACTGGAGTTGTTGTTGGAAGTTGTCCGGTTGGAGGGCGTGCGGCAGTTGGACGACCATTTTCTGTAAACAAAAACATTTAGAAAAATGTAAATAATCAAGCGGCAGAAGATCATGGAACCGTACAAAGAAAGAGATATAAATATTCCATCTAAAACAGTTGGAACCATTGCTACATGTAAAGAAGCTGTTTTTACATAATGTACATACAAGCCACTTTCCAAAAGATAAAGGAAATACATGTACCGTACTGACTGGCGTAATCGCCGCAGCCGCGTAAAGGCCGCATGCCGACTTTGAGCAATGAAATGAATTTTTTTTTAAATGGGAGAAAAGTGCGCTAGGGAAACTGGCGACAATAAAACAATAATACTGCCACTAGCACTGCAAGCTACGAGTCAGTATTGCTGCATACGATGTACCATTGAAGTGGTACTGAATTGAACACGAATACTTGATCAAAATAACCGAACTCTACCGTACCCCTACTGTACTGTACTACAGAGAACCCCGTATTACTGTGCAATGCCGTACGTATCACGCGCGCGCACTGCATCATACCAAAAACACCAATGCTAATCGGCATGTACGTCTAAATCAGTACAGTAAATGACAGGCAAGCGCGGCGCTGGTAGTGGTAGTTTGTTTCATTAATGTCGTAACTTCAAAGTTAAAAACGTATCGGATTTAGCAAATATCAGCAAAAAAGGTGAGAAACCGTTCTAGGCCAGGGTAAACTAAATACAATTTGGTTTTGTATGTTTTTATCACGCAATACATTACAGCGCAGTATACATTTTAGTCCCACACATGCGGAAATGTGTTTTTTGGGGGCCTGTCAAAAGTCAAAATTTGACTATCGCCGAGTACGCGCCGCACCCCAACCTTGCGGGTTTTTTTCAAGGAAAAAGTATGCGGCGATTACGCCGGTCAGTACGGTAAACATAAAAGAGAGTTAAAGACGTTGCTCTGCTCCACTGCGTCAAATATAGTAGTACATGAAAACATAGTTTCTGAAGGCTTCTTCAGGGATTTTCTTTTTTTAATGAAAACAAAACAAAACATATTAAAGGTGCACCTGTAAAGTGTCAGATATTGCCCAAAATGACATTTGAGACTTTAATCTTGTACCAAAATCATTGTAAGATATGTCCGAATGTATGTGAAAGTTTCATTGAAAAATAACACTGCTTTCCTGGTTAAAAAGGCGAAAATATGCATCAGCTTTTACAACGAACGTTTATGAGGTTCATGACCGTTAATTAATGCTTTTGAGCTGAATGATAGATATCATCATACTAAAGGGGCATTTGAAAAAATCTAACCCTATTTTATTTTTCTCTTACCATAAGCTAAACAACACGGTAGAAGAGAAACGAGGAAGCTCCAAGTAATTTTCGTGGAGTTAGACACTTTACAGGCATCCCTTTAATGTAAATTATAGAAACTTGGTCATCAGTATTCAATTGCAGACATTATAACACATCAACCAGTGCTCAAAATGAGCACAGGCCTGCTGCCCCTGGGCCACTAGAAATTAGCTTCGGCCATCAAAATTTATTGATGCTTAATTCCACTGGTCCGAATGTGCAACCAAATATAACAGAATTGTTAATGTTTGTTTCTGTTTGGGGCATCAGAATCAGGTTTTGGGCAACTGGGGGGTGTTTCATAAAGGTCCTAAGTTGATCTTAGCACTAAGATGGTCTTAAATAGTATGGAAAGCCATTAGTGTCTTGAAACATTTTTTTTGTTATGTTGAAATGCATAAAATGTTGATTCAAATCATATATATTTTCTAATTATCAAAGAGATTTCATGAATTTTATGTGAAGATTATGTATCTCTTTGATAATTAGAAAATATATATGATTTGAATCAACATTGTATGCATTTCAACATAACTTTTATAAAAACTGTTTCAAGACACTAATGGCTTTCCATAATATTTAAGACCATCTTAGTGCTAAGATCAACTTAGGATCTTTGTGAAACACCCCCCTGGAATATGAAAATAGTTTACTATGCCCAACTGGACCAAAAGGTAAACAAGTTATTGCTAGCATTGATTAGCAAATCTAAAAACACTAATTCAACCAAAGAAATGTAACAATGGTTACCCAGATGATGAGCTTGTAGATGGTTCGTCCGCATTGATCAACCAGGGATTGGGAGGAGGTTGGCTGGTTCTGGAGGAGGATGATGAGGAGGCCGCCCGGGATGACGATGACGCCTGAGCTGAAGCAGCCCAGTTCTTCTTCCTAGCAGACAAAAATATAATAAACATTCAAATCAAATTTCAATACATTTATTACTAAAAAATTCCATCAAACAATTCAACAAATGACAAGGCCGAGATTCACTGTAGAAATTGAAATGAGTTAGTGATATCTTTGTTATACACTTTTTCTATTTTGTATCTATTATCATTGAAAGATCTTTTTCCAGTCCGAAATGTTCTGTTTTCTTTATGAATACTTAGTTTCCTTTACAATAAATTGCATAACAAAAAGTCTCAGGTAGAGTAGGTACTGTAGAACTAAATTGTGTTGTTGATTTTTACCTTGCATGTAACCTTAGCTTTCACTGTGAATGTGTTAATGATGGAACAACTCTGCATGCATGTGACTATGCACTCACGCTTTAGTGGTGTCTGGCTTGGCAGGGCCACTCTCTACTTTGTCCGGGTTTATGGAAAATACCAGTTGGCAAACTCTGAAATTTGACTAAAGACTATGACCTGACACTGTCTAAAGCCCTCTGCAGACAGAGCAGACTCGACCCGATCCGACTGGTTTTCATTCGGATCGGCTCAGTTTTCAGTGCCTCGCGACACACATTTTGCCAGTCGAGAGACAGTCGGATGTCAGTTGGGGCCGATTCAACACGATGAATCGGAGATCCGACCGACCAGGCCCAACTCTAGCCTGATTGAAACCAGTCAGATCGGGTCGAGTCGGTTCTGTCTGCAGAGGGCTTAAGTTTGACCTTGTGTGTGAACTTGAATGAATATACAACCTTGACCTTCTCTGTACTCACCCTTTTGTGGTGTCTGGTTTAGTGGGACCACTCTCTACTTTGTCCGGGTTGATGGAGAATGCCAGCCGACAAACCCTGCCATCCTGAAAAGAAGGAGAAATCCAAACTTGTAAAGATACTCACATTAATTCTTGTTCATTTCTGGATGGGTACTTACTCAACACTCACAAGCACATGAAAGTAGCACATTACTGGTAACATAATGCTATATAGATGCAAATTCTCCTTCAATTCCTTTAGAATGGTACTAGATTTACTGTCAATTATAGTGCCCCGTTAATGAAAACTGGCTGTCAATAAACACTGTATGTTAAGGTCACTTGGAAGAAATGCTCCCCAGGGAGTGGAGGATGTGCATACAATGTATGCGGGCTGGCACTAGAGCTGATAATACTGTTTCACTCTATATGAATCAAACCTATCATTATATGAAAGCACAATAGCCAGTTACTGTATCATATGGAACTCCTCTTATCATTAGACATTACAAAAATCCTCCACACTTACTTTTTTTCTCTAGTGGCCAGCGAAAATATAAATATTTTTATTTCGGGGGCTCCTTTTCGGGGGCTACTTTTCCAACTTTCGGGGGCTACTTTTATCATCTCGGGGGCTACAAATTTCTGGGCTCTTTTCCGAATTTCAGGGGCTACTATTAAGCTCTTATGCTGTAAGTGATCATCTGATAAGCATTTGATCACGATTCAAACAGAAAATTTAAAAAAAAATTCGCCCGCCGCCCCCGTGTATTTTTTTTCGCTGCTAGTGGCCCATTCGGGCAAGCAAAATCATACATTTTCACACGTTACTTGCCCGAGCAGAAAATGTACTGCCCCGTTTCTAGATGAGATTTACACCTTGAAAATATCATTTTCTCTTGTACGTGTAGTTACACCACCATTACACTTTTGCTCACTCACCTCAAGTAGGAATGCTACATGGTTTGGTCCGACAGCTATCCCTTTCACCACCAGGTTCTTCAGAGGGAGTACGCCAGATGCACTGAAGAGCAAACATGAAAATAAATGAATGTGCATTTAGGAAGAGGAACAGAAATGATTTGTTAAGTTATCTTCATTATTTCTCATCAAACAATTCTTGTTCAAACATGAAAATAAATGAACATCTGTTTTTGATCTTGAGGAAAAGAAACAAATTTCAACTGAAGAGAACTGAAAAGAAAATGGCATACATTATTAACAAATAAAGAACAGATTAAATATGAGGGAAAGATGGGTGAGAAGCAATGATGTAGTGTCAATTGATCACTCTCAACAAATAGTTTGAGTGCATGCTATATATTGCTATAGAAATCGAATGTTTGTTTAAAGGGGACCACCAGGCAAAGGACAACACATTAGTATATGTTTTGGTACCGTTTTGTGATATCAAATAGATACCCAATATTTTGCAAAGGGTTGTGTAATTCATAAACAAAGCAATTAATTTCCACCACTTACGGAACCACGGCTATCTCGTGGTTCCACACGGGCCAGGAGTTGCGAGTGCGCCAATGCAATTCACGCGTACGTCTGTAGAATCCCGGATGATTCGTTCGCTCTGCATAGAGCGCCGCTGGCTCTGCTCGCATAATAGTCTGCGCATTCAGACCGCATGACCGCATGGCTGAGAATGGTGATGCGTTTTCCAATTATATATTTTTTCTGAAAACATATTTTTGTGAACTTATTGAAGGAATGGAATACTAAAGATGTTACCTTTCTATAAAAAGATTATTTTGGGGTGGTGGTACCCTTTAATGCCAAATAAATCACATATCATTTATAAAGAAGTGCATGCTTTATAATTCACTGTTTCTTTAATGCCGAATATAGATCACATAATATAATTTACAAAATGAGTTTCACATAAAAAAGCCCTGTCAATTTTACAATTTAAAAAAATAATAATATATTGAAGGATTTGACTTTTTTTTTTTTTTTTAGTGCATTTTTTGGCCACACAGACTTAAAAAGTGGCCTTTGAAAACAGAATTCAGAATGTTCACTCCATGAGAGATACTTACCAGTGAGCAGGCTGCCTGTACAACTTCTCTGACAATTCTTTCAACCTAGAAAAAGAAAAGAACAAATTCA
The DNA here is from genome assembly GCA_037951105.1 of Echinarachnius parma. Taxonomy (NCBI): domain Eukaryota; kingdom Metazoa; phylum Echinodermata; class Echinoidea; order Clypeasteroida; family Echinarachniidae; genus Echinarachnius; species Echinarachnius parma. The sequence continues at coordinate 6,439 of JBAMJV010003842.1, read as the reverse complement.
AATTTAAACGTTTGAATGATTAGCAACCAAACTTAGAATTACTCAATTAGAATGATAAATCTATTCTTTTTACGTTTCCTGGGCCTCTCTAAATCTACTGGAGTACTGCACTGTACTTTCTTCCTGTCGCGCTGTCGGGCATTTCTGACAATAAATTCAATGTTTGACGCCTTTTTTGCAGGGCAATCCAGCGTAACGAGTCAGAGAGAAACGTTTCTTACGGACAGGCAGTGATTCCGGCTTCCGCTCCGCCTCCGGTTAAAAAAAAAAAAAAATTCATGTTGCGATCATTTTCCAACCATTGTTCGAACTGCCCAATTCATTGTAGGCCGATTGATCAGTTATTCCTCCTCTGTACCGTATGTAGTTGTCGAAATTGTCGGCCTACCATGAATCGGGCAGTTTGATCAATGCCATGGTTAGAAAAATGTTGCAGCTGCATGATTGCGAAAATCAGTCATTCAGTGGCAGTGCAAAAGTTGCAAAATTTCATTCAGAAAAAAATCATGGGACAAAACAAAAGTGGCACAGCATTAAATCAATTTTCCATTTCATTTTGAAATAATGAATCAGCAATACCTCTAACATTATATTTGTTTCATCATGGTTATATTTTCTTCACAATATGATTATTATGTCATGAAAAGACATTGTTCATTTCGCCATACGCGTCCGAACATGTCACAACAACGCAATCGCTCACATATACAACACTAAAATGAACGCATGGGACTGGATTAAACTCCCATACCGTTTTATTATTCAATAATGCAGGGCTGATTAAAACACCATTTTGACCTCTTACCTGTCATTAAGTTGGTCTTCTGTCCCAGGTAATGGATGAACAACAAAGTGGACAGAAGTCATCATCGATTTTCTGGGCACAAAATCCACAAGAAAGCCGATATTTTACTCTATTACTAGGACATTTTCACACACAAAATGAAAGAACACTCATAATCGCAGTAACATGATAACACTATCACAAAGAAACGGAAACGCTGATTGGCTAATGCAGACATTTTAGGCAGAGCTCATTTTATTGGGTGACCTTATTGGGTAATTAATCCTCTAGCTCCATCTATCTCACTTCTCAAATTCGCACAATCATATTTTTACAATTATTTTTAATTATGATAAAATCCTAAAGGCTAAAGTTGTATTGATAACTAAAGCGAATGATATGAATCTCCAGCTCAAAGACTCTTCAAGTTTGAAGGAGGCGGACTATACAAGAAGAAGAAGAAAGACAGAGTTGGGACAGAGTTAGTGCACAGCATGCAGTGCCTTGTCATTGAGTGACTCATACATTTTGTGCATATTTTCCACTCCCTGGGGAGCATTCCCGAATACGTACCATTCATGCCCTCCCACTTGCACAAGTCATGCACTTAATTGCACATTGCACTTGCACTGTGTCGCTAATTCTCCCCATGAGGCCGCCATGATCGACATTGATCTCAAGCTATACAGCTCATGATGGCGGTCTCCTGCGTTTATGTGCTTTCTCTATTACTTCAAATGGAAATCCTATTTTTTTGTAATATTCCTATATATTACTTCTATGTAAATAAATGAAAGTGTTATGTACAATTATGATTATGTATTGTTTTGAAAACAATAAAACAAACAAACAAACATACAGTATAGGGTAGCACTAGCATACGGCCTCACAGCATTTCATAGGGTGGTATTCTAATATTTTTCTAAATATTGTCCTAAATATTGTCCTAAGTCAGAAAGTTAGGACGTGCTTAAGATGTGCAAAATTGGTATTCCAATATTTAGACTTAGGACAATCTTAATGCAAATTAGTACGCATTGGCCACGCCCACAAGGCAGATGTGAGCCAATGACTGATGTTGTTTCATTTACAAGCATCCAATCAGAAAGGAGAGGGAAACCATAGCATCTCTCATAAAAGACACTTTGCGTAAAAGCTGAGAAAATGCGCGTGCTGTATTGTCTTTGATCTGCGCCATGAACGTGCAGTGCGCGCTAGATTGATCTGCGCGTATGTAACGGCCACTGGTTTTGTAGGTCACTGCTATGTTTTGTACACAACACATGGGAGTTAGGACAGGTCCGGGTCAGGGCGATCCTAGGAATTATCCTAGAAATTTCATCCTAAGTGCATATTGGAATACCAATTTGTCCTAAGTCGCTAATTTGCATAAATTTACATATTTGCCTTGAAGTTAGGACAAAAGTTAGGACAAAAGTTAGGAAGCGACTTAGGAGGATATTTAGGAAGGATATTGGAATACCACTTAGGACAAAATCATGACTTAGGAGGAAATTTGACTTAGGACAAATATTATATACCACCCATAGTGTGTACATAATAGTTTGGCTATTGTATTATTATATTTTGTTTTAATATCACTGTCTTTGTCTCCTTCTTCTTCTTCCAAGTGCAGTACAGTCCTCTGAGTAGAGTATTATCGTACTGTCTTTGAGTATTATAATTGCAAAGGTGACAGTTTTAGATTATCGGGAATATAACTTGATACAATAAAACAGCTCACCACTTGAAGTTACTGTTTTCAACAGTATTTTAGCCTATTAAACAAGAGCAAATTTGCTCTTGTTATTAGATAGGCTAAATTAAATACTGTTGAAAACAATTGGGTAAACTATGAAAACTGGGTAAAAATTTGACAAATTTGTCCCTACTCTTTTGCTACATGCATTCGCCCAACTCACATGATAAATATTGTTTTACCCAATAATGTGTAAAATCACTGAGCAAAATGAAATAGGGTACTTTAAATTGGGTAATCTATGACAACTGGGAGAAATTGTGTAAGATTATCCCAACTGGTTTGCTATACTGCATTTACCCAACATGACTGTGTATATAATTGGAGAGACGCTGAGAAAATAGGATACAATCATCTCGTCGAAATAACACAGGATGTTGGGTAAAGATAGGCAATGTTTGCCCATTAATTGGGTGGATTTCACTCAATCATTTATATGTAATTACCCAAATAAAGGTAAAAACATAGATGGGTAAATGTGGTTATATGAATTCGGTGTTGGGCAAGTTATACGCAACAACTGGGTAATTCTTTTTGTCAAGATTCATGATCGATTATAATATACATTGTAGTGCAAGGTAAAATTTCAACTCCTTTGTTTGATTATTTATATAGATTTGTATATATATTTTTTATTTCTTGTTGTTGTAAATAAGTTATACAGGGTGGCCCCCCCAAAAAAAACGGAACGGGGCACTTCCAAAAATATAGTAACAACATGCATGGTTATCGGATAGGGTGTCTTTTTAAATGAAAAACGATACCAAGAACAGTAATTTTGGTTGTGTAGTTTTTGTTTTATAGGGCGCTGTGAGTGACACCATGTCAGGTTCCCATTTTTCGAATTGTATGTTTAGTGTATGTAGGTGTAAGTATAGGTGGATATAGGAATAGGAATAGGAATAGGAATAGGAAATGGAAATAGGCATAGGTATTATAGGTAGCCATGCATGCATTGTGATTGTCTACAATGTTGAGTAAAATGTACATCAAGCTGGTAAAAAGAAAAGGAAAATATTGCCCAGTAGTTTTTTTGATATTTTTACCCATTTTGTTTTGCCCAACGTGGCCTTGGATGGATGAACCCTCATACTGGGTAAGAGTTGGGTAAAGGTTGGTAAAACAGGAGGTTGGGTAAATTTATGGGCAATGTCTAAAGTGGGCAATGAATATTTACCAACCGTTTTGCCCAATTTTAGCTTTTCCATTTTCTAGGTCGGTAATAATTGGGCAATATCCCTGGTCAATTTGTTAGGTAAATGATTTACCCAACTCAAATACCCAGTCATCATCTTTATAATACCCCAAATAGGTGAATTATGTTGCATGGTCGGGGTAAGCTTGAGATGGGTAATTAGATGGGCATTTCAATTTGCCCTAAAATGGGTAGAATATGAAATGGGCAAAGTTTACCCAAAAGTTGGTCGGACACATGATTACCCTCATGTTGGGTAAACTTTTGGGTAAAATTTTGCCCAATTTGTTTAGAGTGGAGCCTACAATCCCCAGATACCAATGTCATTTTGGAATGCATTTAGGATACATATTGTAAAATATGATAAATATGATTATTCGTTATGCGGGAGCTAGAGTCTCTCAATGATTATAAGCAAGTGACGAAGGAATAACAGCGGGAATGGAATCAGATATGTCATGAACAGGTCACCAATAAGGTATTTCCTCATTATTATTATGCAATCACTCTACTAAATCAAACAAATGGTTTATAAGGGCATGTTAAAGAGCGTATAACATGGTTCACCTATAACATAATGCGTCTAAATTATTATAGATCAGTTTCTCATTATGACATTTCATTATAAAGGGGGGAAATTATGATTGCCCATGCGCTAAAATTAATAACAATAATACAAATGACAACAGCAACACTATAACTTAAACAGGTTATAATAATGGCAATAACTAAGGACAAAACCCCAAAACAGTCGGATACAAATTGTGTGATTATTTTACGTCTCAATTATAATGACCGAGAGATGGCGCTCGACTTTTTCCTCTTGACAACAATTAGTTTATTGACCCAAAACAAGACACCTTCACGCTCGTAAATAGGTGCGGCTTCTGAGTTGGTATGTACCGTAATATTTCTCTTAATTTACATTTTCAATTAATATAACATCGTAAATTTCAATGTGTATCTTTTATTTGACTAATTGGTAGTATTTCTAACCGGGTAAATAATTGCTATCCACTAATTATCTTCATTTTCTTTTGCAGTTCCTTCAACCAATACGGAATAGCTCGCCATATATTTGCGTCGCCGCGCCCCCGGATACCAGGCCGTACGCTGTGTGTTGATTGCATTGACTGCAGAGCTGAGTGAAGATTGGTACTATAGAAAATGGAGGGACATCATTCCAGACAGATTTTGCAGATTTTCGTACTGTTTGCAGCATTAATAAATGTTGCTTATAGTTCGCTGGCAGGTATGTAATAATCAATTTATTACTAATACTATAACTGGGATACAGAATGGAGATTCCAAAATTGTTATTTAGTCATTGTTAATTGGTGTTGGCGTTGCACGCCGGGCCGCAGTTCATATTATTTAATTCATATTAATTAAATAAATTGTCATAATTATTGGAATTGATTGGGACTCAAAGCCGAGTGGGAGCTAGGTGTGTGGGAGGGGGGCGGGGGGGGGGGGGGGGGGGGGGGGGGGACAGACAATACTCAATTATAGCTACCAACATTGTCATTATTTGCTACCGTTAAAAATATGATCCTGCAGAATTTAGAAATATAAACTTTCCACTCTTGTCTTGTCTTGATTCTTTAAGATTGAATCAATTCTTATTCTAAATGAGAAAAAATGTAATTTTCGTAATGTATACATTTCGTATTTATTTTTGGTCAATAAATATATATTTTGAATATCTATATATTACCAAGTTATCAACATAGTAATTGTGTCATTCGTGTATTTGTGAATTGTGCAAATTGTACAAAATCCCATTTTATAACTTACAACTATATTTCATCAAAATATAGTGCACACAAAAGTGCAAGTTTGGGGGCTTCAGTAGGTGGTTGTAGAGTGCCAGCGCAAGCGCTGGCGCTCTGTAGTCTGTACAGTTAGGCTACGGCCAACACTTCAGCCACAGTCAGTGGCGTAGCGTGGTCGGACTGATTGGGGCCTGGGGGGGGGGGGGGGGGCATGCAAAATTTAAAATGTCCCCTTATCTGAGTACAATTACAAACTGTATCTCATTCCCTGAACGTGTACAATTTATTTTTTTAAGACTAATATTTGATTTTGCTTTTCTCGCAGGTGAAATATCTGAGAATGAGGAATCAGTCCGGTTTGATGGTGTCTACAAATTAGCTGATGTAAGTATAAAACTTGTGAACCACAAGTGTGAAGAACATAACATAACAGAACGTAACATAATTAAATCATAAATGGCTCCATTTCTGTTTTTCAAACCTAAGTTATTTACTGTGTTTTGTAAGAAGTAGATTTGCAATAATCACATCATTTTCATCATCATTATAATAATGATTACTACTATTATTGTGATTATGATTTTGATTATTATTATTACTTTTATTATTGTTCTTATGTTTTAAAATTTGGTTTATGATTGTAATATTGTCAAAATGGAAAGCGAGCAATATACTCGAGATGTATTCAGTGCTTCTATGCAGCCCACAGTCGATGTGATCATCACAGTCGATGTGATCATCACAACGTAATTACATTTTCCTTCAGGGGAGAGCAACCAGCAAGATGTTTTAAAGGGATCTAGTAACATTGTCCAAATCCACAAAACTTACTTAGAAATATTATTATGAGTATTCATATTTCACAATAGAAGCATGGTTCATGTTTTGGTTTTTTGAATTTCCCTTTCATTAGAAAGATGTTTACA